>NW_010578806.1:115118-150932 GCF_000705375.1 Tinamus guttatus | reverse complement strand
CTGAACCTCATTCTTACTAGAAAGGAAGAACTAGTCAGAGAAAGAAATGTCAGGAGCAGCCTGGGCAGAAGAGACCACAAGATCATGGTTGAGGATGGTTGAACATTGGAAGAGGCTGTCCAGACATATTTTGTACTCTCCATCCTTGCAGATGTTTAAATCCAGAAGAAGATAGTCCAGGGCAATCTGATCTAGGTGTTTCTTTTTTTTTTCTTCTTTCTTTTTTTCTTCTGGTTTGGGGAAGATCAGTGGATGGAGCATCTTTGTCTTCCTGGTCCACTGAGCAGATATCCAGCTCTGCCTTGAATTCTTATGGTAGGGTCTTCTCATGATTTCTTTAGGTAAGTTCTATTTGTGGTAACTCTTAGTGCAGTGACAGCTATATGCTTTTTAGCTAGTGGTGTTATGTACAAAATATTTTGTAGTAGACATGGGAAAGAAATTGTTTGTGTGTGCATGTATGTGCATGCACAAGCACATGGTTATTTGAAGGTTTAAGTAAAAAAGCTGTACAAACTAAGAAGAGCACAGATTACTCATTACCAAAATAAAATGCTCTAGAAAAAGAATATTTTGCCACTACATTTCGGAAATTTGTTATAATACATAATGTTGTGTTTCCTGCTGTAATTCACCCTTAATGAGTGATTTCCTAGGCTGTCCCTGATCTTGCAGAGAGAAGCAGGTAGCAACTTGTACTGAGTGTGAAAGGAGCGTTTAAAAGAAAGAGAGTTCTTTGCAAGGATTTTGATGAGTGTTTTTCCTGTTTTCCAACATATAACAACTAACCATACCTCTCTTGGCAATATTATCTTGAAAACATATTTCCTATGCTGTTCTTTGTTTGCATAACAGTTCTCTTAAACTGCGTCGTGTCACACCACCACTGCATGTCACTGTTAAGACAGGCTGGCAAAGAAAATTGTTAGCAATAGTTAAAAAAATCTGGTCAGGATGGACCCAGGGTTAGTTGTGTAAAATGTATCAGCTCCTGAGAAGCCCACAGACGTGTTTCCAGTCTGAGAAAGAAAAAACATGGCTTTGTTTAAAATATTGGCAGGTAGTCATGCCTGTGACCTTTCCTTGCTATGTGTGTGCAAGATGAAAAAGAGCAAGGAGCCCTAAAAACAGACCAGGTCTCTCCAGCTTTAGGATGAGACTCAGGCAAGATTATTTTGCAAAGTGTAACATAAAGTTCAGTCCTTCTTTGTTTTATTTTTATTTTTTTCCCACTATGCCTTTTGCATCTTTGCTTTTTGACACTGCCATGATCCAGCTGGAATGGAGACGGGGGGGGGCATGGAAAGATGGGAACTGCGTCCCCACCTGAGCTGTGATTTCTATTTTCAACGCTCGAGGGCACTGTTGGTTTAGTTTTATCCCGTGCCGGGGGCCCCCACTGGCAAAATCCCCTTTCCAAATCCTGCCTGGAACTCACCTGCCGAGTGGCTTGGCCTCCTTCAGGAAGGACACCTTGCATATCTGCTTGTCCATACCCGTTCCAGATGGGCCATGGTCCCCTGAGCTGGTACAAGATCTCTGCCTGAGGTCTGTTATCCATGGCCGAGACCATAAAGTAAGACTTTGCCAAGCATCTTTGCAAAACTGGACCCATTACAGAGCTTTACACCTGATACGGGCTCCTCATTTTCTCAAGATGGGCCTCTCCATTTCAGAGTTTCAGAGTTTCTAGTCTTGATATATGCATCTTTGATGCTTCACCTCTGCTATAGATTCCCTGTGGACTAGCAGATACTTGTTTCGTCCCAAAATCTCAGTATGGGCCTGTTGCAAGCAAGGATGTTGCAGTGCTTTACTCCTTGACTTTTATTTTTGGTCCTTATGGAGGTAGATCCAATAGTTCTTTGAAAACTTACTCAGAGCCTACAGATGCCCTGTGCATCTTGAGGAGTACCATGCCTTTTGCGTTATCCATACCTCATCATTCTGAAAAGGGTGTTGACTGCTGCAGGCTGCTGATCCCAGGGAACCTGGAGCTGGCTGTGAGATGTCCCTGCGGCTTGAGCAATGGCATGGTTAGGAGCAGCACGTGGGTGACAGCACAGCACTGGTATCTGTAGAAACACCAAAAGCTGTATGGGTCTCAGAAAACAGCACAGCAACAAGGGATGGCTTGGCTGGGTGTTCTCTGGATGTTGATGCACAGGGATGCAACAAGAGGAGGATGAGCTTGCACACTGCTCATTGCTGCTGGATCTGCAGCCCCTTAGCCTGGAAGAAGACATAGCAGAGGTAGAGCTCATTAGCTTTCTCCAATTAGCCGAGTGTCATCTTTGGTCTTTGGCCTTTGGGTCTCTGAAGAAAAGCTATGATACCAAAACTGTTTTCAACTACTAGAGGGCTAATGGAAATAGTGAATTTTCTTTTTTCCTTAAATCTGAGCTCTTTCCAACCAGATGTCTTGCCTCTTCCTTCGCCACCACCTCCCTGTCATTTTCTTGTATGCTTGGAAATACTCTTCCAGTTACCCACTTCCACTTTACTCTACACTGTTGCAAGTGGTGATCTTAGTACTAAGTGTCAAAAACAGTTCTCAAAAAATGCTTATGGGCATTGGGGAGCACTCAGTTGTCTCTGCCTTTTGTTTTCTTCTGGTGAGCCTACATTTGCATTTGAAGCCATCTGGGTGGCCTTATGCCAGTGCATCACGTAACTTAGTTATGCTACTGGAGATATAACAGCATATTTCTAGCTGTCGGAGAGGCCAGCAATAGACAAGGTAATTGCTGCATTTATGGATGGTTTAGTACCATTGAGCAGCAGGAGCCACAGAAAGAGGCACATGCACTGCATCTCTTCTACAGCTAAACTAAGGTGGGAACATCTGGTGTTGAGTTAGCAGATGACAGATCAACCAGACATTGTTATGAGCAGAAATGCGGCACCAAGTTAGCGCTATTAACAACACTTCACACTTCCCCTCCCTCAGGAAGATGCTTCAAAAAGCAAATTGCTGAAAATGTAAAAGTTGAAAAAATCAAAGCAGAACTGGAGGTCAAAAAGCTCAAGTAGAGCTGGTCTGTTTTGCTACTTGAAGCTGAGTTTTCTGTCTTTGTACTGTCTTGGAAATTTTTAGTAGGGAGAAAATTAGATATTAATTACCTAGAGTCCTAGAGTACAGGCTCTGACTCTTCTGCAGACCAAGATCCAAGCTAGTTGGTTTTTTTTTGTTGTTGTTGTTGTTGCTTGTTTGTTTGTTTGTTTTTCCTCAGCCTTAGCAAGATCTCAAACCAGATGCTGCTAGTGCCAGCTCATAGCCATGGTATTCCTGAATCCATCATTCTTGGAGGAGCCAATGAAACTGAGGGCATAAATCCAACATGAAGTATTATCTTTTCCTTGTTCTTCAAAGGAAGATAAGGCTCTGCTATTCTGAATTTTTCTGAAAACTTGGGCTCAAGCCACGTGGGCCTCATACAGCCAAGCGACTGATTCCTCATGATTCTGAAGGGCAGAGGAAAGGGAAACAATTCCACTCGTGCTCCCCATCCTGCTCCTCTGAGGTTCTTCTTTGACTCCCTCCGCCTCTTTTCTGTAGCATCAAAGCAGATCTCGATGCCTCTGTGATCCTCATCTCCAGGTAGGAGGATCTCTGCTGTCACTCGCATTTTATCGACGGGAACTGAACAGAGTTCACACTTGCCCACACTTTTGGTGGAAGAGAGAGCAGGAGCTGCCGTGCCTGGCATCTGGCTCGATGAACAAACTCCCCTCTGAACGTACATCATTTCATGCAGTCTGCTCTGCATTAAATCATTCCTCCTGCTGAGCACATTTTTACACAATTTCATCTTTTCTTTTTCTTTTTTTTTTTTTTTTACTGATAATAAGTTATTCTGTTTTAGGCATTGAGACTGACTTTTTCCATCTCTGAGATACCCTGCGGATGAGCAGTTTCTCCAGCAGCTCTTAGCTTTCCATGGCCCCTCAGTGCTTTCACCTCACTGACAATATGTCTTTCCTTGGGCAGTCCACTCAGACTGTGTCCTCTTTGAAACTCTTATTTTTTCCTCAACAGCAGCTTTCAGGTTCTAGACAGACTGCAGTGCAAAAAACCTTGCTCATTGTCAGCCTAGCTAGTGTAAAATTAGGAGGCATGACTGTGTAGAAGAGACCATAGAAACAGGAGAGTATTCCTACTCTAACTTGACATGTTGCTTATGTCAATTCCCTTAGTATTCACTCATGGGCTTCAAACCTGCAAAGAGAGTCATATTTCTAGGCCATAAGGAGAAATGCTTATGCTATCATATAGGGACAGATGAAACCTCCTCCAGAATAACATGCACACCTCCATAGACACATCCAGGCAAGGGGAACCCTGCCTATGGGAGCAGGGAGTATCTTGTCTGAGAGCAGTGCTTGGCTTGCTTCACCTAGCAAAGTGGAGGCTCAGAAAAGATAGGTTTAGTGTATTGAAAAAAATACAGAGGAAGCTCTTCAAGCCAAAGGACAACACTAGAAGTAAAAGGTAAATAAAATAAAATAAAATAAAATAAAATAAAATAAAATAAAATAATTATTGGCTGTCCCAGGATCCCTGGAGAAAAGCAGGAGAAAGGTTTCTGGTCTCAGAGGAAAGGTCAGATCTGGAGGAGGAGAGATGAGAAGTTTCTGTATTGCTCAGCTGGGAGCAGAGCTGTCACTGGAAAAGCATACCATGTGCTAGCCTACGGAACAGATTCCTGGGCATTGCCAGTCTCTGGTCCTATGTCAGCCGAGCAATTTAGTGAAGGGAATGTCCCCGTTCTGCACCTGGACAGTGCCTGGAGCACTGGGAGATTTAAGATCTGGACAGTATTTGCAGCATGAAGGTCTGCTGCAGTCCAGACAGAAAATCTGCTTGCAGACGGGTCCACTGCATCCACTCTAAGAGAAAAACATGAGAGATCCTCATCATCCTCTCTCATGCATCTGTGGGGCTTGCCCTGTGCTTGTGGATGACTTTCCATTTTCTCTTGCTGTATTAGGTATCTTTGAGTTTGCACATTGAAGAGCCCTCCAAGAATGGGCTCTGGCCTGTTTCCATGGAAACTTCAGCATTCTGCTGTGTGAATTCTTGTCTTTCTAAATGGGGATGGTTGTATCCCACGGCACAGTGTGACAAATCCTTATTTTCCAGAAAACAAGAAAGATTCCACTGGGGAAGAACCAGCAGCAGAAATGTCTAAAGGCATCTGGCAGCACTGGTGCTGTCTTACCCTCAGTCCTGACATTAGCAAACGCATTGCACAACTAATGAGGGGGTAAGCTTATTGGCCTTCAATAAGTCATGACAGCACCTTTGCCAGAGGCTTGTAAGAGCTTTTTTCTGAAGATCCTTTATATTCTGGTTTACATGTGATAAGTAGGACTGGCCTATACTGCCCTATCCATTCTTCTGTAACTTGATAAAATCCCCGACTGGCCCTCATGAACCATTCTACAGCACAGCAAAAAAGCACCTTATTCTGATTCTGTATAGAGGAACCTGGGAGATGGGTCTTCCTAACTTTCTGAGCTCCAGAGTTTTTCCTTGACTCTTTGTATCTATACCTTCTGACATCCTGCCAGTAGTATTGACTTGGTCTACTTGCTGCTTTGTCACCCTGGATTTCTGAGTTATCTCTGAATGATTTTTAAACAGATTTGACTTCTCTAACTGCAGATGGCAGTTCACCAAAACTAAGCATTCCTGTGGGAATTATATGACCCTTATGAATTTCACCAGGAGATGCAGGGAAAAGAAGGTAGAAAAGGTTGAAATATTGGGCTGGTGGAACATTTCTGTGGATATTCTAGTTCCTGCAAAATGATTTTTCACACACCTTGTTAGGGCTTGTTAGGGCTGCTGGCTTCAGCCTTCGAAGTCTGTCCTTCAACAGCCCAGAGAGCCCACTATTTCCAAACTGTTTTCCCATAAAGGTACTTAGAGGCTGCAATGCAGCTACCCTTCTCTTCATGCCCCAGGAGTCTGTTACTTTAAATCTTCTTAACATCTAGTTGTTCTCAGCATCCTTTTCAGAAATCTCTGCAGTTAAAGACATTCTTCTGGAAACAGTTGTCCCTGGATTGTTCCCTACCTTTTTTGTTTATCGCATTCTTTTTTGCTTGTTAAGAGATGTTACAGTTTCTTTTTGTGCAAACTGTAAGGGCAATATGAATTTTATAATCATTTCATTGAGGAATGTCTCTGGAAATCAAGATCACTTCTGCTGCTTTTGGTCTGCTGTCTATTCTTTTTCCTGTGTGTGTGACCTTTGATAAATCTTATTTTTTTTCTGTGCCTTTTACAGATGGGAGATAATCTTTCCTTCACAGGAGAGATTATACTATGTGCTTTACAAATACTTCTGTTGTACTTAAAACACCATATAAAGAAAGATAAAGGAATATTCCACTAAAGCTGCAGCTGCACTACAAATGCCTCCTGGTGTATCTCTGTTGTTCAGGGCTTTGAAAAGGTCTGACTTTTACTCATCTCCAGTCAGCAAAAGCCAAGTCTGTAGAGGAGCTTTAATGGTAGTGTTTTATGCTTGGACAGCAGCTGGAACAAATTCCCATAGCCAACCCCTGCCCATGGCATAACATGGGCTGAGTTCACAAAAGAAGAAGAAGAAAAAAACATGCCTTAAAGCTTTCAAGCCCGTTACCCAACTCAGAGCATGCCGAGTTTGTATCTGCATCATGCGGTTTCACATCCGAACACTTTCTGTACAACAGATAATTTTTGTAGACCGTCAACCAAGTATTGTTGATGTGCTTGATGCTATATGTGATGAACTTGCAGTGTCTGCAGCAAAGAGAAGGTAACATGCCCCAGTATTCGAACCCTCACTTTTTCCCACATGGTTCTTTGTGACCAGGCTCCTTCCTAGGCAGCCCTTCTTTCTATTCCTTGTTTCATGCACGGAGTCCTGATCTTATAAACATTGTGTTTCATCACCTTCTTCTCTTCTCAGTGCATGGTGATGCTGACAAAATCTTCCACAGACACCGAAATTGTATTCAGACATTTCACGTTTTGAGTAAAAGTCTGCAGTGGTTCTTCCTCCCAGCTCTCCTCCTTGGCCTCTCTCTTTGAAGAGCCCTCCATTTCTGAAGCCATACCCCAATGTCAGCGACACCTTTGAAAATGTGAATGGAGAGTGTTGCCACATTTGATATGAAAGAACCAACATGGAGAAGCAAAGATCTGAAAACTTGAAAAGTGAAGCAGAGTGTGTGGGTTGCTTGTACCAGTGCACAAAAGGAGGGACACACGAAGTGCTGATGGCGATGCTATCCTGTTGGGTCTGAGTTTTGATTCATTTTTGCATCAAAATGGCATGTTGTGACTCCATACAACCCAAGAACTTTTCATGATGAAGCCTAGGTTTGGTAGGTTGGTGAGTTTTTCTGAAAGCAGGTGCATGAGGGTGCTCTCGGATTAAGCAGAGCTCAGTGCTCGCATTCAGTCCTAAGTCCAGAAAGAGGGAGAGGTCTCCTGTCCCTCCCTACCAGACAGCACAGTCATGGAACTTCTTCCAAGCATTGAGCTACTTTCTGAGAATGACCTGAAGGCTTTTGTTTCTACAACCCCCTGGAGGCTTTAGTGTCTGATGACTTGGGATGCAGGTGTGCTGGAGAGCAGGTTCTTTTTTGGTCTGCAAAGAGTCCTCAGCTGAGTCCAGAAGATGGATTTTATGGCCTTTTTGGAAGTTATCCAATTGTAAGGACACCTTTCAGATGAAAAAGGCTAAGGTGAACTGTTCTGATATAGTTACCTGGGTAGTGAGGCTCAGCCAAAGCAGCAATGTGAGGCTTCACCTTCACCTAACCAGGTTCATAGCAATCGAGCAAAGAACGACTCTAGGTTGCTTGGCCTCAGCTCTTGCCAAATCATTTCTCATCTCAAGTCTTCCATGTTCCTTCTTCCTTGAAAACCCATCCCAAAACCCCTTTAAACTTCCCAATAGTGGATGACAAACCTCTTCTCCTTGAATTACCCATGGGCACGGGGAAGACAGTGCTCAATCCAGACAAGCTAATTCAGACCTTCTCTTCAAGAAGCAAAAGACAGTGTGATCAACACCAGGAGCGTCAGCTCTATTATCATCAGTTTACCTGGGGGAGAACCAAGGGCTATGACAGGAAAGAAAGTTGCCAAAGGTTGGTTCATTAGCAACACACTAAGGAAATCAACAAAGGCACAGGTCTAAGGAGTCCAAATACTGTCCCTTCCTGCTAAATAGTTTTTCCAGTCGCCAAAATCACTGCTTTGCTTTGTGAGAAAACAAAAACAAAAACTATTTGTTAGCTACCATAATTGTGCTAGGAAAATGTTCTGGCTGAAAATGTTCAGGCACTTTTAATATGAGCATATCACGTGTGTAATGTGTTTCTATCAGTTTGCTGTGCATATAGCATGTCATGATAAGGAAAGCATGGCACAGAAATTATTCTTGTAAATGCATTAGCAAGGCAAGCTAACTGTCCTTAAAATAGATTTAAAAAAATCTCAGACACTTTCAGTATCTTTCTAAAGATATTTTTAGCAAAAAGTTAACAATTCTCTAACGTTAAATATTTATGGACATATGGGAACACCAGTACTGCCCTTCATCAAGATGGCTTTGGAAAACGTTATTTGAGACGACAGATCTAAAAGTTGGTGTGTATGACATGACAGGACCTTGGCAAATGACATAACCAAATGAGGCAGGGCACATTTAAAACTGTTGGAATGATTTACTATGTTAAGAAAAGGAGCCTTCAGGCAGACTGGATCTTTTGCTTGATTTCTACTATTGCCTCACTGTGCTTTCATAAGATAGGACTCTGCTTTCTCTGAAGTGACTGAGTGCTGCATCCTGACTGCACCAGAGTCAGTGATAAATGTCCTTCCAGCAACACAAGAAACAACTGGACCATTGACAAGGAAAGTCTGAGTGTCACTTCATTTGAAAGACCTATATTGCTGTTTAATCATCCTGGCAACATCTGTAGAAATATGGCGGGAAGATGATGCAGAGAGGTCTTGCTGCAACCTGGAGGAAGGACCCTTTCATCCCAAAAGAAGGATTTCTACAGCTTGGTGACCTGCTGAGCCCATGAAGTTCATGAAGGCAGTAGGAAAGGCTGAAATCTTGCTGCAGAGAAGCTGCTTGCTGAGTTCCCCACGAGCCAAGGGCTCTGAAGGTGGAGAGCATGAAAAAAACGGAGACCGAGGCCACACTTCAGCTACTCTACATGTGGTCAGTGGACTGAAGGGGTAGAAACCAAAGGAAGAGGTACATCGCACAAGCCATCACACATTTCTCTGGTCCTGCCGGACCCAAGGACCCTATGCTGCACAGTCTGCAGCTTAGGACTAGTTAGATAGATGCTAGTCATGGTTGCTCTTGAAACAATGTCTTTTTTTTTTTTTCCCATTGGTGACAGATCCAGCCACAGTGTGGACTTGCAGACACTGTAAAGCAGTCGGATACAATGGGAAAAAGAAGAGTGTAAACGCCAAGACAGATTAGAGCAAAACAGACTGTTTGCAAAGGGCTGAAGCATGGCCAGGCAGTGCAAGGCAGGGCTGAGGAGCAGTGGGGAAAGACTCACAGCTCCTGGCTCTCTGTGATGCACCCCATGAGGTGCATGGCATCCCTGTGGAGTATCCCCACGTTGCTTTTGCAGTGCTTTGCAGCCATCCTGCCTGCTGTGCTTCCTCAGGGGCAAAGCAGCTCTCTGGCCCCATGCCAGGGCCACGGCTCAGCATGGGATGGAGCATTCAGGCTTTTCTCAGCAGAAACTGCCCCATGGACCATGCAGGGAGCCCTGGCAGCAGCAGAGTTTTTCATTCCCTTAAGTATTCACACTTTCCTTCCCTGCCTTGCTGCTGTTGTTTCTAAACATGACAGACAATAATCAGAAAACAAAAGCATTTAAGTTCTCTCTGCTGGCAGAGCAGCACATTCACAACCAACATCAAAGGTGGAGTTTAGCGATCATTAGTGCAATACCACACTTCAGCGTGATCAAAGCAACCAGTGCCCAGGCTCAATAAAGACGATGGAGCTCTGATTCAGCTGCTCCATAAAGGCGACAATAAAGAGATCCGGGGAGAGGGTGAGAGCACAGTAAGGATATGAGGGCACGCAGCTGAGATATCCTTTTATATCAAAACCAATTCTCATTTCATATCCAATTATACCTCTGAGCCGTTCAGCCTTTCATTGCTGTCATCTCCAGCTTTCAATTGACATTGCAAATACTGGAATAGAAAAAGCTATCACCAAGCATGTCTCAGTTGAAATTCTCCCTGAAGTATGTGCCTGCAGATGGGTAACTCTTTGAGGGCTGTGATATTTGCTCTGGCCTCAGTGATGCTGCCAGCATCGCACATGGGAGAGGGGCCCTTTAGTTACTACATAATAAGTGAAAATGTCCTTCTTGCGTCGTGTCTGCAACGGGGTGTGATGTGGGGAAGAGAGCACGATGTGAACAGAGAGAGAAATGAATGCAGGTGGAGGATGTCGCTCACCGGGCTGCCACGAGGTCCTGTTCTTTCTGTCTCTTGAACTTGCACATCTCAGAGTACAAATTTGCATCTTCTGGTCATGCCGGAGCACCTCTGAGACACCTTGCTCTGTCCTAAAATCTTCTGGGCTCCTCTGTGTGCCTAGGGTGTAATTCCAGGCACTAATGAGAGCAGTCACATGTTTGAACGCTGTTCTCCGAGGTAAGGATTGAGCTTATTCATTGCAGGCAGGAGAGAGACAGCAAGGGCTTAGGTTATTTTCTTGTGAGTGTTTGTTTTGTTTTGTTTTTCTCTGATTAACAAGACTTCAGATTCTGGAAGTCGGCTCCCAAAGCACATAACCTGTGACTGTAACTGAGTCACTCTGTCTTCTCTTGTGTAAACTAAACAGACTGAGCTCCTTAAGCCTTTCTCTGGAAGACAGATTTCCCACATTCTGAATGGCTTGTAAAGAAGATGTTCTGAAACCTACCTCAGGGTGAGACAACAAAACAAAAGAACAGACCCAGAGAAGGCAGAGACATTCAGTGATACTTAACAGGCCAGGGAACCAGTCTGGAAGCAGTAAAGCATCAAGGAATACCGGCATACTGTGTAGATTGAATGGGTGTTTGCCAAAGGTAAGGGAGCAAGAGAGAGAAGTGACTGTGTGAACATGTGCTAAGAAAAGGAGCCATCACAAGACAGAGGAAAGAGAAGAGTTCAGGAACAGGCTAGGAATGGGGCTTAAGGGAAGCACTTTACTTCAGAGGGTGGGGTGGTTAATAAAGTTTGAGGTGAGAAGGTGCTTGTCTGTGTATAAGGGAGCAGAGGTTGATGCTGTTTCCTTTACTCAGAGAAGCTCCAGCACTGCACACAAGTCAACAAGGCGGGTCTTCATCTACATCCTGAAATAGCTTCATCTGGATAAGGAAAAAAAGCCTAAAGAAAAACAGTCCCTGCTGGTAACTCCAGTCCTGATGGGAAGAGCATCCATGCCAGGATGCTCCACACTTCCATGGTGCAGAAGACACACCATGCTTAGCAAGGCAGGTTTTAACTGGGTCTTCAAAATGGGTCAGTCTCAGACTGGAACCTCAACCCCAGGGGGGATCAGGCATCCAAGTGCTGGCGGGTAGCCGTGCAAGTTCCCTGCTCAACTTTTGGGAGCATCAGCATGGAGGAATTGGGTCCCCTCTCATCTTCATGCTGGGATGTCAGTCGTCCAAGATGCTGGTAATTCCTGAGGAATGCAGCCCGGGCTCTCTGCAGGGTTGGACTGACACAGCTCCTCCATCCCAGCGTGATGCTGGCCTGGCACCGCATTTCTGTGTTATTTACTGCTCTGCTCCACACATGCCCTGCCCGCAGCCAGCTCGCCTATTCAGTGTGTGCTTGGGGGAAGGAAGTGCACTGTTCTGATTTATAAGTGCAAATCAGGACGAAAAAATGCAATGTTAAATTGTTCTAGCTCTACACAACAGGCATTGTCTCCTTTCCACAACTATTTTTTTTTTCTCCTGAAGAACACCTCTCCCTTTAGGATTCTGTATATGTATAGGGAAGCAAACTGTAGGTCAAATGATGTGACCTGCCAGAAAATATTCTGCTCACGTTACTCACTGGGATTTGTCTGTTCCACTCTGCTCTCCTCTGCAGGAAATATTCAGTTAATATATTTATACGATCATCTCAGATGATCCATTTGCATTTGCAACTGGCTGAGACTGTGCCTGGGATTTCATTTCTGGGCAAAGCAGTAATATGTCCCCACTTCGATCAGCATTACTGCCTTTTCTGTGGAGATCCTGAGTCCAGGCAATGAGAATTAAAGGAAAAAAAAATCCTATTGGTCTTGAAGGTCTTTTCCAACCATAATGATTCTATGATTCTATGATTTCCTTGATGCAGGTAGGTAGGAATAGGAGGACCACTCATCCTGCATATAGTTCCCCTTTCCTTCCTTCACAGAGTAGATGAACCTGAGAGAGATGAATTTTTATGGGTAAAACAATATGCCTCAAATGAAAGAAGCAGCAGTTGTCCAGGAGGCAGCAGTTTATGTTCCACCACCTCCTTAAGATTGTAACTGAAGCTGCCTTCATATTCCATCTGGGAAGAATCTGAGTCATGCCCAGAAGAAACATGAGAGTTTCCCTGCCAGCTGATCATTTCTGTGGATATAACCACTGTCTGACAAGAGATGCAATAGCTATGAGCAGCTCACCTTGCAAAGGAGGTGAGTAGTAAGGAAAAGGCCACATGGTTTGGTACAAGCTGTCGTGACCAGGAGATTGCCCTGCTACTCACTCCCTGGTCAGTAGTTTCATCTGTCCAACTGGGTAGATGGCCTGAGAACTGTGGCTCCAGCCCATGCATACATGCTTAGCATGAACACTACTGGTGTACCCAAGGGTGATCATTCTCTTATCTGCTGGATACCCTCTTTCAGCTCTCATCCGTCTTTGCAGACTACCTTCAGTACCACGCCTGCAAAACTGACCTTTTCCTTGAGTTCTGCCTGTTTCCTATTTGATTTATGTAGCTGCTGGGAGATCCATCAATAGATCTGGGGAATACAGTCAAAGGCCTGAAAGCATCACCTTCTTCTCAGCCTCCTAAGGAAAGCTCTAAACATCTGGATCTTTAGGACAAGTCCAAGTGGACAAGGACAATTGTCCAAGTGGACCAGGAGCACATGGCAGAGACCTAAGCACAGAGAATGTACCGAACACAAACCATAAATCTGTGAGTAATATCTGGATGAAGGCAGCAAGACCAGAGGTACATGGGGAAATACACATGTATGGGATGCAAAAAGGGCCTGTGTGCCAACCAGGAGGTGCCGAGGCAGCTGTGGTCCTGCTGGAGCAGGTGAATGTTCTCCATACGGAACAAAGGCAGGCCAGCTGGGAATTCCTGGGAAGCAGAAGCGCTGCGATGGGAGGATGACATCACTAACTGCGGTTGTGCATTATCTTTCAGAGCAGCGGTTTATTTGAAACCTGTTTCCAACTGACCTGACAAATTCATTTCCAAGGCAACAACAGATGGCAGCAGACAGATGGCTCGGTGATTTCAAAGAAGCTCCAGAGAAAGGAAATGTCACTATAAGCCTATACTATCTTGGCATTAGGAAAGAATGGGATCTTAACATCTGCATTAGCTGCAAACAGTATTAGGAGGACACACTGTAGGTTTGATTTGCCTAGTTATTCTCATGGTTTCCACTGGCATAGCTCCATGTTTCTCCTTATCTCAAGATGGTATTTTAAGCAACATTTAAAGCAGTACTACAGGGCTGTGGATGTTTTCTCTGCATTACCTTGGTCAAAACATGTTGCTCTGTGCTTCAGTTTCATATTTGAAAAATGTAGACAGCTAATGCTTACTGGCCTTGTCTTTTGGTGGGCTCCCAGGTAGGGAATTTTTCCATATATATGTATGAACAGTAGGCGCTGTACTCTGTTTTGGTTGGAGCATAACACCATCCAAGAACAAGAAGTGACAAGTGATTAAAGAGTAGGGGGACCTCAGCTCATATTGCTTTTTCATTGTCTTTTTTTTTTTTTGATATATGCTATTAAAGATTTGCCTTTCCTTGTTGCGGATCTACTGCTGCTGACTCCTCCCAAGGTTCACCTGACTCATGTGATGGTTTCTCTATTTTCCTCTTCTCTTGGATATTTTGTTGCTGGAGCTCTATGAAAGAAAGAGCTCCAGCTTTTTCTCCCCTCTGCATCTTCGTCACCTGGTAGAAATCCCATCAGATGTTAGAACCAAAAAATAAAATATTATTTCGCTTTACCAGAAGCAGTCTCTTTTACTGAAGGCAGGTTACATCATTTTTCTCTCTGACCCGTCCTCCAGAGTACACATACATTTCTTGTCTTCTGGGAAGGTGGTAGAACATGACTGAAACGAATCAAAGGGCCGACTCTGACACTTCATCTACTGTGTATGCATTAAGCAGATTCGGGAGATGGTGGGCTTGCGGCACAGCATAAATTCTGTTTGGGATGAAATGATGAAATGGAGAGATAAAGTCACAGGCATGGATAAGCATCTTCTTTCTTTCACCTGGCATACATCAAAGGGAGCTATGCTATTATGAAATTTGTGCAAGCGAAATGAACATCAGACCTGTTATCCTTGCTCCTGGAAAAACAGTTCCTCGGTAGTCACTGCAGCTGTATATCAGAAGACACTATCTGGCTATCCAGAATTTTCTTCTGGTAGTCAGATTTACAGAGAATCAATGGCCTCACCTCCTGCCGATGAGGTTGGGAACTTCATGTGGGGTGATAGTTCGTGGTCAACCTTGAGTCAAAGGGAAAGGAATAAGCTGTTGAGTACTGTCATTGTCATTGAATGGACAACGACATGGGACATGGAAGGGAAAAGAAAGTAGTGTGGGACTGTTGTGCTGTAGGAAGATGGAGATGGAAGCAGCAGCAGATTTAGGACAAGACAAGAACCAGCTCTTAGGATGATGCCAGTGAACAGGGATTTCCCCTGAACACAACCAGATATCAGTTAAAAAGCTGAAATTGAAATGGTTGACTTTCAGTTTAAATATTTAGTGAACTTGGCATAGACTGTGCCCTGGTAATGGGCAGGATTTGGGGACCAATGATTGCATTATGTCCTCGCAGCAGTGGGCCATGATTGGTCCTACCTGTGGTCTTCCAGGTGATGGTTTCGGTCCTGAACTGGTGCCTGCCACTGTGATATCCCCTGTAAGATGTAGTATGCCAGTTTTCCAGTCAAGGGACAGACAATGAGAAGGAATAAGGAAGTCTGTGGAAGTTGACCCAGGATACTGCAAACAGAGAAGACCACTAACTAGTCCCCATGTGGAGCAAAACCCAAACACTAGAAGGAGCAGGGCTGAAAAGTGCCTTCTGCGGCAGGTAGGCTCCTTGCAGCATGACCTTCAGCACTGAATAAATTGCAATCTCAGCTCTGGAAAGTCATCAGCTGCCTTCACACAGGCCGTGAAATTAAAGAATTAATTGCTGGATCAGTCAGAATGATTCAGTGTGGAACAGAGACATCCTCAAAATGTTTATTAAAAATAAATGCAGACTGTCAATGTAAATATGGACTTCGTCACCAGAAACAAGGAGGGAAAGCAATATAACTGCTCTATAGTTGCTGGCAAAGCCATGTGTCTGAAGCCAGATTATTTTTCTAAGGTAAATTATCGACTTCTTGTCCCCTGAAAATGAGATTTTCCACCAAACATCTACTTCCAGCCAGCAGCCTCCCTTTGGCATGTGGAGAATAGTCTCTGCTCTTGCAGACACCTGGCTGTGAGAGTAATTGAATAGTGCAACAGAGCAGGTCTGGGGCTCACCCAGGTCTTGAGGGTTTTAAAATGAGATTAGATAGTTCTTTAAAAAGTCAGCTGTAATCCAGCCCCTAAGGAAAGTGCTATCAGTGGATGAAATTCTTCTGGATGCTTAACAGGCAAGGGAGGTGCAGGAGATACACTGCCCCTGCAGCAAATACGTGGTGGTGTTGGCAAGTCTTGGCCGTGTCTTTAGGGCCACAGTGACTGCCAGGATTGGGAAAGGGGAGGAATTCATTTAGGGTTGGATTTAAGAGGATCTTGGCAGTTTTTGTTTTCATTTGAATGACAAGCATAGCTTACCTGTTGACCAGAGAAGCTCACGTGACCCCAAAATATGTTTCTGACACTGAGAAAATTTCCTGTTTGGAGGACTGTCCTGTTATCTGCCTGTGCACAGTTTACCCTTCCAAGGCCTGAAATGCAGAATTTTGAATAGCAGAGGGAAGGGCCAGATGAAACTTTTAATTGTTTGTGATCCACAGGAGAGCTGACGAGATAATCTTACTTTCTTTTCTGGTCTCTTCCTGTGTGAAAGCTTGTTTAAACATTCAAAGGGCTGGAAAGCATGCCATGAAACCTACAGGAACTAATGGGCCTGCTGTTGAGGTGACAGATGCATAGATCTCCAGGCAGCAGTGGAAATGATGAGTAAAACGAGAAATAGGCCATTATCTTTATAGTTTTCTTCTCTTCGCAAATTCTAATTAGGAAACAGATGAAAAGCCCTAATAAAATAAGAGTTCTTGTTGCTGATGCAGAACAACCGGATGCTTGGTATAAATCTGGTTTAGCTATGTTGGGTTTCTGTCTTAATTTTGTACTGCTTCTGGGCACAATGTTTGGAAGCTGAGAAGAATCAAAATGCAAATATTCTCCTGAACTTGACCTTCGCCTTTTGTTGTTGTTGTTGTGGTAAAAGGGGTAATGCACACCTGGTAAGCCCAGAAAAGTGCATTTGGGTCTATTTAAGGAAAGGGGAAGAGGAAAAGATTTTCCCAGCTCTGGACTAAAAATTAGACAAGAAGGCAATAGCTGGCTTTGAGAAATCAGCCCTGTATGAAGAGGTATCCATGCTCTGGCACACCATCCTGAGGTGTAAGTTCTTCCCCTTTGGCAAAGAACAAGTAATCATCTCTTCCTTCCTTCCCATCTGGGGAAGGCAGCACGTTTTCTGCGCGTGTCCAGATACATCATCTCCATGAACTTGCCTCTTAATTCTGATCAGCAAGGACCAGACATCGCCTACACAGGGGGACTGTCACGGTGGGTCAAACCAATGGAGGGAGCTTCTCCCAGTCCTAAGAGCAGTCCCGTGGGGGTATGTATGAGGACAGGACTTCCAAACAGGGTTTTTATCCATAGAAAAGCCAGCGAAGAAGACTCCTGTGCCAGCTACGAGCAGTCCTGTTCAGCAGATGGGCTGGAGCCATTGGCCGTTTTAGGCTCGTGCTGGGAAGAGGGAGCTGAGGACAGACTGTCGCAACCCTTCCCGGGGCAGCAGACACAGCCCAGCACACACAGCTCAGCTGTGACACACCACCCCTCCCCTGCCGTGTAAAATGGCTCGAATTAAGACTCAGAGAGGCAGCATGTATTGCCCAAGGTCAAGCAGATCCCGTGTCTGAACTGGAAATGGTGTCCAGAGCCCTTGAGACACCACATCTGCACAATACCAGCCTAGCTTTCTTCTCCTTAAATGCTAGCGCATGTTGCTATTGCTCCCTGTAATTAATTAGTGAGAAAGAGTTTATTCTCTCTGAGAATAAATACATAGATATTTCTCAGCCTACTGTGTGTTTAGACAACTTCCAGTCTCCCGAATAAACAGATGCAAAGTCTATGCTCAAACTTAAAAACAGTATGGAAAACAATAGTTGCAGTTTGTGGGGGTGTGTGTGTTGACTCAACAGCATCCAGGGCAGGATGACAGCTAGGATCAGCCCTGTAAGGACACTTACTTGTTTCCAGGACTGCTTCCAGGGCAATTTCCAGGATGGGATTTCTCAGTTGAGCCTGGCTCACTGAGCTCTCCTGCCAGGTTACAGAGTCGTCATTTCCCAAGACTCTGCAGCTCCCTTAGCTCTGTGAGCTGCTTTTAAACTAACCACAAAAAGTTCCGTGAAACAGATGGTGCCATCTACCGGGAAACTGGATTTTTACCTCTGTCTAACTTGCCGGCAAGACCAGGGAGCAAGAGAGCAACCAGTAACTTCCATCAGAACCATCTGTGGGACACATGGCCACTGAGATCCCTGCTGGCCTCGTCTGGCATCTTGGCAGCGAGGTGTCCATGGGCAGGAGGCAAAACCCAACCCCCCTGGACCACTACAAATTAGAGACAACTGGTTCCAGTTTGCCTGAATGGGAATTTCTAAGGGGCCCCGGTGCCACATCTCCCCACTGCAAATGAACCATGCCATAGCACTTGCAAGGGCTAAGAAAAAATGCTTCCTTTTTTTGGATCTGGGAGAGTCAAATGTCCCTCAGAGGAAAGCAGTGAGTTTGCAAAAGAGCTTTTGGAGAGGTTCTCCACTGTCCTCTCCTCCAACGTGTTTTCTAAAAAGCTTGATGGCACACGGTCATAACACACACTATAATTTCATCATTTCAAGCTCTGTCTCAGAACCTGGAGTAGCTGGGGAGTAGGAAGAGTTTGGCAAATCTCCCACCTTTTTTTTTTTCCTGCTCTTACCTGTACTAGCGTGCCTTGAAAGCTGAAATGTCCCGTGAACTTCCTGCAGAGAGGGCAAGAGAAGAGCTCATTCTGGAGCCTGGGACAATTCCTCCTGGAGACTCACCTGGGACATGGCATGAAGTTGGTTCATCACCATCCATTTGTTGATGGATCCATTCCCTGCACACTGCTCAGCATCTTGTGGAGTCTTTGAGGAACAATTTCTCGACAGTGCTCAATGAGATAAAACTTTCTCTTCCATAACACATGCAGCCAAGCGCTGAGCCAGGCTTTTCTGCAACACACTACCATTTTGTCAGTCTCCTGAGTGTATAGAAGATTTTCTAAGCAGTTTGCTGCTGGCCATACTCCCTTCTAATTTAATTCAGGGTGAGTTTCATCACTAAATTTCTGTTGGAGAATTATGGTGAATAGCTTATAAAAATCTCATTTGAATTAGCTCTTCATAATGTTGGAGCCTTCATCCATGTCCAGATAATGCTAGCAACCTCTGTCTAACCAGCTAGAAGCAACTAATCTGCTGTATTTCAAACACTGTTTCCAGGAATGACCTTGGATGAACAGTTTGCTATCTTGGAGTTGCAGAGCTCTGTTTTGCTCTCTACAAAAACTCAGGAAATAATCAAGTTGGCCTAACCACAAGCTTTTCTTGGGGCCCTCCCTATAAATGTGTAAGTGCTCTGCAGAATAGATGTGGGGCATTTCCAGAACAACAGATTCATAAGTGGTTTTCAGCCTGGCTGGACCCACAAGGTACTTTCACTCGACTTGACGGGGACTTGAAGCTGAATTTCCTCATAAGGGGGCTCTTTGATAAAAATGGGACATTCATACTTCTCCTGGTTTGTGTGTGTGTTTTTTCTTTAATCCAGCTATCTGTCTTCACTGCTTTTAAGTGTGTTTGAGGTAGGGTCTCCTCTATGTCAAAGAGCATGCTTTGTGTTAGGTGGGCTAGAGGAAAAATGACACCAAACTTCTTTGAAGACAATCTTTTTTTTTCCTCTTGGAGACAGACCACAATTGTGTCTTCGATGGCCCAAATGAAAACTGAGCACCCTCCCGCTCTGTAAATCTTTTAGAGTCTTGTCACTTTTTTATATATAAGCAGGAGCTGAACCTTTTTGAAATTTCTTACCTTAAATTCCCAGCCTGAAAAAAATTCTATTCCTGGAGGGAGCAGAAAGCACCTAAAGGAAAATCTGAAGGATCTCTTTTGAAACTGCTTGATGTGAATGGCTGCTTAATGGAAAGAGGCAATACTGTGCTGGTTCCAGTGCTGCCAAGTCGTCCTGAGAGCTTTAGGGATTTTTATACCTAGGACTGGTTTTCCTCAAAAGTACTGTGACCAGGATTTCTCTTTTCTGCAATGCCCAAACACACACTTCAGTGCAC
The DNA here is from genome assembly GCF_000705375.1 of Tinamus guttatus. The sequence continues at coordinate 131,000 of NW_010578806.1, read as the reverse complement.
ATAAAAACTAAGCATGCTCTTAGTTTTCAACTTTTATGGAGTTTAAATCTGTCAAATCCATCCATGTGTCCTTGAAAGGAAGGGCAGAGGAAAGTTACTGATTTAGAGAACATAGAAGGATATGCAAGTTATGCTCCCAGCCTTATAAAGCAAAAATGTTTTCCTGAGAATCCAGAAGAAAAGTTAGGAACAAGTAGGGATGTGATATTTTAAATGATTTCCTGCTTAACCATGATGTCAGCCTGTGTGTCACAAGTTCCCTTTGCATAGGATTTTAAGTGAAAACAGTCTGAATAGTTTGTGTTCTTTCTTTCAGGAGAAAAAGTAGTCTCAGTGAGGGAAAAAAAAAAAGGAAAAAAATGTTGTTCCTGCCAGGAAGAAATGTTTTATTTTCAGATTATGAGGCCCAATGGCATTGTTATTCATGTTGCTCTAGCATTTACGAAAATAGCTCCACTGTCTTTCACATCGTTGCTCCGGATAGGCACAGGTTTGGAGCATCCCATCCAAAAGTGCGTTAGTAGGGAGGAATGGGAGGGACAGTGGTGCTCAGTGGGAATGGCATTTGGAAGTTAAAGTAATGTAAAGCATATGTCATATCCCCAGCCCTGTGAGCCAGTGACCTCAGGCACTCCAGTTTATACACCTTCACCCTTCATTTGCTAAAAGGCAAGGGAAAAGATTGTCATGGTACATTAACATGAAGGCTGCGAGTGGCTCTGAGGGGATTTATTACCATGAAGGTTTCTTTACCAACAGTCCCTGAAATAGCACTTCAGGAGGGGAAAAAGCAAGCTCTCCGTTAACACCAAATGGAAAATAGCTGAGACTTTTTTTTTCCCTCCTTTTGTGCTCTGAGGAAGGTGAGGTTGGATTTGCCAACCTCATGAAGGCAATACTCACCCAGCTCTGCTGGTGTCTTAGTATCCCAGGAGAATTTTCAGGGGCAGAAGAGGCTGTTGCTTCCCCCTTCCCCTTCCACGAGGAATGACTTTAATTAAATATTGCTGAGAAGAGCAAGCAGCTCAGAAAAATGCGGTAGAGAGTAAATAGGGCAGCAAAGACTTTCGGTGTGTTTGGGCTAAGGACCTAATTCAGTCCAGTGCAGGCTGAGTTTCGCATGCATGCCGCAGCCCAGCTTTTTGACAGCTGCTTCGGCTTATCCAGGTAAGCCATCGTGACCAAACTCAAGATGCTGATTAACTCTGTGTCTCCCATGGCCATGCCAGCTATGCCTTTGCTCTGTGTGGAAAAGATCATAGATATCCATCTCTCCCATCTCTGCTTGGTCGTTCACTTGCCTGAGAACACGTTCACTTCAGGCACTGCCTTAGGGCTGCACAAGGCAAAGAGGGAGGGCAACCACAATAAAAATGAAATTGTGAAATAAATAAAATTGTGAATAAATTTCACTTACACTGAAAAGTGCATGTACAGCCTGCATAATCAGAGGAGTGATAGATTGACAGTAATATAATACCCATCAGAAATATTCCCCTCTTGGCTGATGAGCAGCTCCGCACACTGGCTATGTTACAACAGAGGAGAGGAGAGGTGTGTGGCATTTGCTGTCCTTCCCCACATAAACAAACCCACTTTCCTAGGACCAGAACACAGAAATACCACTGAACAAGTCTAAGTGAAGCTTCATTGGCCTAGAAGTGCTTCCATGCTGTCCTTGTAAATTATAGTGTCCCTTAGGATGATAGAATCATGATAGTTGGAATCCTTTGAAATCATCAAGTCCAGCTGTACATAGTGTCTGTTAAAGCAACAGACAACTAGCTGAATATAGTGAACAGTGTATAGTGTCATCTGAACAGCGGTGCCAGAAAGATAAATATATGACCTGCTTCAAGGTGGTAGTTGTTTGATGAGGAAGTGATTCCAGCCCAGTCAGCAGAGTTGAGTTTGGTCAAGCGCAAGTAGCACTATGTTTTAGAGATCCCTTACTTCTCTATAACTCTACACTGCTTTCCATACCACACTGGAAACTCAGAAGTAGTCCTAAAATGCATAAAACAAATAAAAACACTAGGCAAAAAGTATAGCAAAAAATCAATTAGTGTCAAAGAGCTTTTATATACCTAACAATCAAGATATAACAACTTGAGAGAATTTAACTTTATGAAAGCTGTTGAGGGACCCTACTAGATATGAGAGAATGACTGCTCTGGTAATAATAGAAGGATGGTTATTCTCTTTTCCTTGTCTATCTTTCAGGTATAGCAAACTGATTGAGGCCCAGATTAGGATTTATTTTTCCAGGTGGAATTGGGCTACTTCTTGTTAGTCCTCTAGAAATGAAAGTAAGATTATGTGTCTCCTTTTTGCCCTTTTTCTTGCACTCTGTTAAATATTAGACACAGCAGAAGTCAGTTTTGTGTCTCTAGAAGCCTTTCAAGTCAGGAACTAGTCTCAATTTAGGGACTACCTCAAAAATTTCCTTGTGATATTCGTGGCCTCCAGATGAAAGATGTGGCTTGCAGAAGCTGCTCATGAAGAGCTTCTTTGGGCAGCTCCTGACAATCACCCTGAGACTAAGACCTTAAGAGTCATTAAAGTCCAGCAAGTTTTTTCTATTCCCTTTCAGAATGCAGAAGCTATCACAGAGCCAGTGCTCTTGTTAGTTCAGTTCAGTTTGTTCAGTTTTAGAGAGATTTTTGGAGAGTCTTTACTTATTCCCAATTATTCTCTTCCTGCTCTTGTGATATGATGCATAAAGACAGATATTCTGGGCATAATCCAAGGTTTTTTGATGTCAGTGAGACATTCTGCTTGATTGTGGGATTCAAGTCAGGCCAGAAGACCTTCATCTAAACATTCTCTCAGACTTAGCATATAGGAATTTTCAGAAAATCCTAATTATCTTGGCATGTCTTTGGTCGTTGTGAGTGGTCAAATATCAAGGAAGTCTGGAGAAGTACCCCTGCCTGTGAATTACTGGCCTCTTCTTTGAGATCAAGAAGCTAGTGCATATCTTTAGACCTTATAGCCCTAGGTTCAGTAAAAGCAGACCCTCAGGCTAGAGGCCTCCTCTTTAGTTGCAGGTTTGATGCTGAAGCAAGGATCTACCTTTCCACGCATGATGGCTGTTGGTGCAAGAGTAGGCTACAGCCACAACAAAACACCTTCTCCTCACCCTGAACAAGGTCTGAGCCCAGCCTATGCCTGTCTGTGTGAGATTATTGCCTTAGGGATGCCTGTCATCTGCAAGTGTATGGGATGAGATGATAAAAAAGCCATGTTTGAGAGGAAACTGGTTGAAAGGAATGCACCACATGTTTGAAGGAGAAAGGCTTGATGAAGCAAATTTCCAAATGGCTCATTGACTGTTTCAGTGCAGGCTAACACTGCCTGTTTGCGGCCCTTACATGCTGTAATGTGCAGGAGTTGAATTTCCAGTGCTAGGACTCTGAGTTTGCTAAGGGAATGCAGTGAGAGCTGGGAAGGCTGGCAGGCCGCCAGCTACAGAGTACAAGTAGGAGACACCCTGCTCGAGTTCCTGAAGTGGTTACCTTCTTCTTTGCTAATGAGGATGACTATGCTCATTTTACATTCTTGTTTACACAGGTAAATAGTTTTGATGATATTTGTTTGATGTTTGTTTGCTTGAAAACTCTCCATAGCTTTTTCATGCAGAATCTGACAGTTCCCATGGAAGCAAATAAGACTTTGGTTTCCTATTCCCATGCCTAACCAGCAGCCTCATAGTCTCCACTGAGAAACACAGTTTTCATTATGCAGAAACTGGTAATTTTCGTCATCATGAAGAGGACTGTGAGAGCTGGATTCATAGAGCCTTCCTACAGAGTGTCCTAAAAAAATAATATTTCACCTATCTTTATTTTTCAATTTGATGTCTTATGGCCTGTCCAACGATCTTAAGGAGCTAGAACTGATGATGGAGGTATCAGTGCTAAGGTGATGAGGACAGTAGTTTTAGCACTGTTCCTTGCCTGGCAGCTCTGATTGATGCTGCCCCTTGACTACGCAGCTCTTGGACATGCTCTCCAAGGGGTTGGTTGATTCTCTCCGCTGAAGGGAAAAACAGTTTAGCAGCTGTGACTTAGATTTCAAACACAGCCCTGAATGCTGCCAGTAGTCAAAGGTGCCTTTTGAAAAGCTAGAACAAAGCTCCCCATGCTTCAGAAATGGCTTCAGGGATTTTCATTTCAAAGGAGCAACAGCCACAATGCAGGCAACTGCAGAGCCCCACCATCCTATCTGTGAATCCTGCTTTGCTTTCGGTAGGAGACTGCTGCTGTGCTGAGCAAGTGTCAAATGAATAAATTTATTTGCAGTGGATGGAGTAATTTCTTTCTTTTTTCTTTTTCTTTTTTTTTTCCAACATCTGTGAGTGATCAGCATCAAGATTCTGTCTGATTGCTGGATAACCAACAAATCCAAGTTGAAACATCTGTGCATCAGATATGCATCACCACTGATCCATCTGGAAAACACATCAGATGCCATTTGATTGACTTGGATTTGATTGGACTGGATAGTCAACCGGTAGAAAAAGCAAAATTTCACAGTGCAGTTAGAGTCATTCTCTCCTCACCTTCTTTTTAGCTCTACAATTTTGTTATTCTGTTCACGTTTTTACTATTGTTTTTCTTACAGCTGTTTCTTACAAGTTATGGTGCTGAGTATGGATAGGAGAGTGAAAGCCCCATATTCAAAAAGGGCAGGAATGTAACTCTCCCTGGCAAAAATAACTGTATCTATAACTACCATCACTAAGACTGCAAATTAAATATGCAATTAAATCTTTCAGAAGCAGGTTTGGCATCTTTGTGGAAATATTTGGCCTTTTGGGGGCTTGTTTCTGGAACAGACTTTTGAAGAGATTCAGGTGTCTCCTCTTATCTCTCCATTGGCTTTTAAATCTTATTGATTGAAACAGAGTTGTGACACTAGAATTAGCTGAAGCCAAATTCAATATTTCCTGGATTGCTGATCTCTAAACACATCTACATTGACCTCCCTTCTGCTCTCAAGTTCCTACAGTCCAGCTTCGTGTGTCCTGTGCACATGCCTTGCAGCTTCCTTGGGAAATGCTCTTGCTCTTCTGGCTTAGATAGCACTGAAGCCCGTGATGATGACTAAAAGTTATTCTGGTTATTTCATGGTTATTTCTGAACATAATTTGCAAGACTCCTTGGTTTGTATCCCTGTTATTGCACCTGCTGTGTACCCTGTGCTGAAAAATGAGCCTGGATATAGGGCTTGTCCCTGCCCTTCTGGATAACTGTGAGGGATTTGGGCATCAGTGTCTTGGCAGCAAATTTCCTCAAAGTACATGAAAGGAGAACATACAAAACTGTCTCCCTCGCATCACTGGGTGTAGCTCCCACACGGTCCCGGCAGTGACAGGGACATGTTGCTGTGAGGTTCCCCAGAGCTGTGACCGTCTCAATGTGACATGGGGAGCGGGCGGTATATGAGAAGGTGACAGTTTCACACAGACATCTCATTGACTCTAACTGCTGCTGACGTGCCTTGTCCGGAGAGCCAACTACCCAACACTGCAGCTGCCGTAGCGCCTCACTCCAGGTCCTCAAGTGCATCGAGTGCAGTGGGAAGGGAGAGCAGGCCACTAGCAGCATGGCAGGGCTTGGGAACACAGAGACTTTTCTTTAAAGGACCAACAGCATGTATACCATTAGCAGGGCTGTCAAGAGCAACCACAGAGGATATGAACACTTGATGTTTGGCAATGAGGCCCCAACATGCTTGTCCCAGCATGCTCTCTGAACCCCCGCACAATAGTGGCAGGGCCCATGGAGTAGGAGCAGCAGCGACCAAGGGGTCCATAACGCTCCCCACATCTGACTCCCGGGCGGGGAGTCTGCAGCTGTGGTGGTGCATTGCAGTGAAATGCCTTCGCCACAGTGTTGTGTTAGTAGCAGTGCTTGCTCTTGCACACCCAGAGATATGGTAGAACATTGGCAATTGCCAACATCTAACACCTACGGGTAAAAATGAAGGCCTGGAAAGTTGAAATCACTCACTTGAGATCAGCTAAGTCTGAGGCAGCTTCAAAGGCCAATCCACTGTGCAACACCACTTAGTGCATGAGGTAGTTTTGTGGTGCAGTCCTTGGGAACAAAGAGGTAATAATGCATTCCAGCATTTTCTCTCAGAAAATCTCTGAGATCTCATCCTTTTGCTCCTTGCCTTTATGCCTGGGAACAGTTTGACTGGTGCCCAACAAAGGGAAGGCTGCTGAAAGCATGGCCAGCTCGGACCTCATAAATCACGTGTAAGGAAAAGAGGCACACAACTGGAAACGCCGCTGTTTAACCAGCAGCAGTAACAGACGGCTGCAATACATTAAACTTGAAACACCGGTGGAGATTTGGTCAGCTTTATCTCAGACCCGAGCAGTGCAGTGGCAAAGCCAGCAGGAGCATTTCCTTTTCATGGTGTAGGGGAAACGTGCTCCAGATGCTCACGCAGTCACTTGGTAACAAAGAAGAGCAGTGCAATGAACTGGATGGATTTAAAATGATGCCTCTAAATTATCAGAAGACTAACTAATGATAAAATCTGCAGCAGCTGAGTAGGTGCTAACAATAAGAAGACTACGATCAAGGCTTCAGAGACGGCTTTCTCGCTGTTTCATTTTGGGGGACTTTTTGGAGGCCAAATCCAACAAACAGTCCATGATGATGAATGATCCATTCTTTAGATGTGCTGATAGAAATAAGGACGTTTTCCCAGTGTCTTCCTGCGCTAAACTCTATTCACTGCTTTGAAAATCAAGAGGAGCAACTTTCCTGCCAAGACAAGTTGGAGACTGCTGCTTGTGGAAGGCAGCTTTGGCTCTGCAAGAGCTTTTGGCAGTTTCTTCTGCAAGAATAACCCATTTCTAAGCAGAAATAGAGGCACTGAGAAGAGGCATGCAAAGCATCTATAGACATGATGTTTCTTTAGCTGAATCACAGGTGAACTTGACCCCAGAGCACACGTTGCACAAGAAACAAGTGCCATGGTATGGGAGGTAGATGCCTGAGTTAGCTGATGGCTGGTTCCTCCTACAGTTAAGCTGATCACAGCAGTATGGATACTTGCTCACTGACATGGTTCCTACCATCCTGTCCTCTCTCCTGTTTGCGGAAGTGCAGCTGTGGGCCTACCACCATCTCTGCCTACCTAGGTTTAGCCTGAAGCACTGCTTAGATGAGGGCAGAATGTTCTGTCATGGAGGTAAGAAGGATGTTTTGGGCAGGAACTTGGGGAAAAAGAAAGGCCAAGACTAACTTAGCTGAGAGTATATGTTCTCTGAAACAGTCAAAGTCTTCCTGCCCAAAAGTGAGCTTCAGCTTCTGAGAAAGTGAAGGCACAAGCTGCAAGCAACCCTACTCAGCATCTCATCTGAACGGAGATGAAACCCACAATCCTTCCTCTGTATCAGTCATCACCAGGAGCGGGAAGTGATAGACAGTGAAGGGTAGCATTCTGTTTGCAAGGCTTGGAAATTTCCATTAATGCCTTTGGGGAAGTATGAGTAATTTCCATTAATTCCTTTGGGGAAGTATCAGTAAATGTAGAAAGATGTGAGAAAGCACCTGTCTCTCACTACTCCGATGTACAATGTGACATGAAGAAAGTGCAATTTCTGTTAGATTTCTATTCACACTGGCCCATTTTCTGCATGGTAGAGGAGCAATATGGTTTTAGAAGCAGTAATTAAGTCACCCAATAAAGACAGATAGGACATGGAACATAGCAGTGGAGATTTTCTGTATAAAGAAATAGAAGTGTATTTAAATCAATCTAAATTGATGTAAATCTTTCCTTTCAAAAGGATTTACTCCTTTTTGATGTAAGCCAAACCAGAGTCGCTTCCTGAGACTGAGCTGTCCTCGTTTCTTTGTGCAATCACTTTCAGAGGACATCTTTATGTAAGCTGAAGAAAGCGTGTTTGGGAGAAAGACATCAGTGTTAAATGTATCAGGCAGTAATTTAGCAGTGTTGATTTCAAGTGGAGGCAAGATTCGCAGGTTGCAAGATTTATCTTCTGTCGCGCCAGATGATGCAGCTGGAGTAGAAGACAGGCAAAGGTACACAGACTTGTGAGATAGTTTGCTGAGTAAGCATGAGCATAATATGAGATTATTGTAAAGACTTCCTTCGTATTCCTTATTATTGGGTCTAGCAGGAACAGTCTCTGTCCTGGTAATATTTTGGTGAGGTTATTGTAGAAACTGCCAGTTACGGTGATAAACAGAGACTAAACAGAGGAAGCTCTTGGATTCAGCCCCAAATCTCCAAGGAAACCTTGGAGATTCCCATCCTTCCTGCCAGGTTGCCCATGCTCAGAGGGCAGCTTCTCTCCTCTGGGTTTGGGAGGGCAGATGGGCAGGTTAAGCTTCCAAAAAGAAATTTTTTTTGCATTTCTGGAGTGCACCACCTCATCACCAACAAACAGGGGGTTAACGCATGCTTGCTCTTTGCCTTGCTATTGGAAACTTCCTACAGCAGAGCCCGGAGGGCAGTGTTGGGTGAGAAACCAGCCTCCAGGTGGGTATCTGGGAGAGATGAGGATGCATTAAACTTGACACCGAGGGCAGGAAGTGACAGTGCATAATTGTACCCAAAGGGGACGAGTTACAGGAGGCAGAGTGTGGATTACGCCATTTCCTCCTCTGGGTCCTGGCCAGGGCTTAACACCCTGATGGCTCAGGAAAGGCTTTTGTGGTGCACTCAGCTGCTTTGATGGCGCAAAAGATGCTGTTATCTCATGAAAAAAAGACTTGCAGACTCAAAAAAAAAATCAAAAAGACAACACATCATGAACCAATACGCATCCAGGATTCTTAAGGGAAAACAAGCAACCGTCCCTCTAACCTTTACAGACAGCCTGTTCACAATTTATGGTTCCCTCACCCCACTGCACAGTTGGTGAGGAAGTGAAGTCTCCTCCCCACGTGTAGGGTTACAGTGTCTCTGCCCACGGGACATTTTTAGACCTGGTGGGACTTTGCCCTGTGCCAGCAGAGGAAGAGCATGTCTTGGTGAAACTGGACCTTGCCCTGGTCTCTCACTCTGATGTGTTGGCTGCCCGCGATGGGAGACCTGAGAGAGCTTCCTTGCAGGCTCTCCAGCACAGCAAGAGACCCCCTTGCCTGCTCAGACTGGGACAGCATCCTCTTGGGTGACTCAAAAGCCAGTGTGGCAACACTGGTGGTGATTCTGCTGCAGTGCATTTGCCTGCATGCTTGTTTACATAAGTGATTCCCTTTTGCTGGGTGTATCCGGCTTTTAAGAGGCCCCACTTTATAGAATACCAAATGAAAATCGTATTCATTTTTAATGAGCTATGCAGTGCCAAATATTTGGAGAAACCTCATGCAGTCTCTTTTTGCCCTCACTTCCCCATCTATTTGATCTTCTGACTTGAGAGTAACTAGGCTCTATCCTCCAAGCCTTGGTATCCAGCTGAAAACATGAAGTTCTGAGATGCTCAGGAAATGTCATTTTCTCTGATGTCACCGCTCCCTCAAATCACACCATCTTCAAAATAGAGTCTCTGCATTGTTGATAATAACACATTTTCTGTCCACTTATGCACTTCATTTGCATGAATGCCACTCCATTTCATTGCTATACCTGTCCGTAGACACATATTAGACACTGATAATTCCTGCCTTGTTCACAATGAAAAAGCTGCAATCAAGAAAAGAGTAGAAGAAAGAAGCATTCTCAGGTGGGATTTAAAATGCTAGCTGTAGTTTATGGATGCTTTCCCTAATGCCTTTACAAATGAACGACATTTACAAATTTGGTATTTACAAACTAGCTGTAGGACCAGGAAATTAGAGTCCATCATGCAGGCAGCTATGGAGTAAAATGACTTAAAAGACTCAAGTACAGATGGTCTGTATTCTTTAAGAGAGATTGGACTATCTACTGAGGCCAGAATCTTGCTAAAGTGGCCTGATTCTCATGCAGATGAATAGCAGGAAAGAGACTCACCTGGGAAAGCAGGATGCATGCACAGAAATCATGATATCCATAAAGGTATCAGAATATCTTTATGGATCATAAAAGGAGCAAGAAACAAGAACAACAAGAACAACAATATCCCCAAATCCCTGTTTCTGCAGATGACTTGTCCTCTTGCATTTTTGCAATATCCAGCTAGGGAGCAGTTTTTGCTGTTCTGGCTGAAGGTAGTGCTTGATGAGGCACTTAGGTCCTGCTTCTCTTTTCCATGTCAAAATTAGGCTTTTCTGCCCAGGAGTTACATAGCATTCCCAGCAGAAGTGGCCAGCTTACCTAGTGATATCTCTGACAGGAACTGAGCATTTTCTCAGCTCCTCAGGATACCTGTTCTAGAAAGCTAGGTGCCCCTGCCTCCCCCCGCCCAAAAAAAAGAGCTTTCAGGAAAATTGACTCAACATTAAGATGTGCAAGAGTCGTATGTCAGGACAGAGTTCTGACAGTAACGGGAACAAGCAGAAAGCACATTTATTGGCTGATTTTAAAATATATGTATATTTTAAAACATATATATATGTAATCTCAATGAAAAACCGAAGTCTTTTTTCTTAATAATTAGAGAGGAGAAAGAAAAAAATCCCATTGGGCTAAAAGCAAAGCAAGGGCTGACTGGAAGAAAATTACCAATGAAAACAGAGATAGAACAGAAACTTAATTTCAGCTCTGCTGCACTGATGTGCTGTCAGAAAAAGAGGTATCTTTATAGTGAAGTATAGCATAATCGCTGAAAGACTCATATCCAACTACTTTGGCTCTTGAGAGAGCTCAAGGCTAATCTTAATTTGTGTGAAACATTTTCAGCATGTTGCTTCTCTAATTTTCCTGGGACCTTTTGCAGCTTGTGAAGTAGAGTGTTTATGTAAGTCAGGATCTGAGTTTGATGTAAGATGTAGTAAGAAAGATGCAGAATCTGCAAGTAAGATGCAGGATGTGAGCCTGAAATTTCTTGGGACAGGGATGGTCATTTGCTTGTGTGTCTGCATAGCAAATAGCCCAGCGGGATCCTCAGCAGCTTACTGCAATGCCAATAAATCACCAAGAAAAAAACATATTCAGGTTGATGATCCATTTCCAAAGAGATTGCCCAAGCCCAGACCTGAAACGGGCAGCTGTTCACCTGTTTCTGATTGAAAGCACATGATACATTCATTTTGCATGAAACTTAATTATGACTTCAGTGCAAGTTGCAGGAGGTACCCAAGCAATAAGAAAATGCAGTCAACACGAGGAAAGTCATTAAATTTTTATATTCTTCCCCAAATTTGGTTCTAGGTTATTTTGTACAGACATGGGAATTCTGTAGTGTCATAAATGTCATGAATGTGACCACCAGCACAACGAGAAAAGCCCCAGCCTCACTGAAGTGAATATCAAAATTATGTGTTTTCACTCCTGCAAAAGTTTAACTCCCCCATGCATTTGGAATGCCTGTTTCTGCCTTAGTGAATGTATGTCCATGTTTACCACATATTTATATCTTTTTACAAAAAACACGCATTACATACTGCTGAGACTACATTTTGTAACAAGTTAGAGTGTTCTCTATAGGGTGTCTTGACCTCTAACAATTTGCATAAATTTTATTTAAGTAAATAAATCTTCAATCATAAAATTTTAACCTAAGTTGTAAAACCAGGAAAAAATATTTCTCTTACAAAAATTCCTCCCCTACTGGTGGAAACTTTCCATTCCAATTGCTGAGAAAACAGCAGGACTCCTTTACATCCCCAAGGATGTCCTGAAATATCGCGTCAATGTAGGCGATAGACTGAATTCAGTGCAATTCTACACCTTTTAGATTTTCCTCAATTATTCCACTGGGAAACCATGCTGAAATGTCCTGGAAGACATCAGAAATGCTCCTACGTAAACCAGAGGTTTCACATGTGGTGGATCCGTCCCAGAGGGGAACAAATTCCCCAGCTCCTTCTCCCGTGTGGAATCTCTGTGCACAGGATCCACCTGGTGCTCCTGTATCTCCCTTGGTGAAGGGCTGGAAAAGGAAGTGGGTTTGGGATGTCCCTCCTCCCTGGGGCCCAAAGAGACAGTTTTCCACCTCCAAGGCTAAGGGCTCTTTCAGAACAGCACTGGAAATCCATGGTCCCTTCCCCAGCTGCTGTGACACAACCTTCTCTTTAAGCACTTCAAGGTACACAATACTTTATTTCATAAAATAATGCATTAATATTTAATAAAATAATGCATTAATCATGCTTATTTTGATAAACCCTTATATTTACCCTCTTAAAATAATGAATTAATAACAGAATAATTTGCTCCCCTTTTGCTATTCCTTATTCCCAGCTTCTAAAAAGTCCTGCTTTTCAAATTGGGCTCTTTTAAAGAATATTTTAAGAGCAAGGGCAGGGGATTGCAAACCGACCTTGTCCTTTGCAGCCTGACTTCAGGCAATCCTCTGCTTTGGAGTGCCGGGGCGCCAGCAAGATTCAGAGCTCCCTGTTCTGGTCATGTACTTTCTCTTCACCTCCTTTCAATGTGTTAAGAGATTTATTTTTGTTTAGTTTTCTCTCTCCATTCAAATTGAGATTACTATTATTAGGATGTGTTTAGAGAACAGAATTCCCCTCTTTCCTCTTTATTTTTGCCTTCTGGCTGACTATGCTTGGTAATTACATGTAACCACTTCACTTTGTAATATATTCCCCATATTTCCCTTCCAGCTGACCTAACACTTTCATACAGTAACATACTACAAAGTTCACTAACCCTTTTTATCTGCTGGCATAATTGGGGCTCTGTGTTTCTGAATCTCTGAAGTCCACATCAATCCTTCTAAGCAAACTTCCTTTCAAATGCAAATGCTCAACCCGATGAAGAAAGCGCTTCTGCCTTCTTTATCATCAGCTTTATGATATCTGTTCCATAATTTTAAATGGGAGCAAATCCTCATGGTTAACTTTCGTGGTACTTAAAAGGTGTGTTGAGTCTGAAAATGGGTTTTTGGCAGAAGGTGAGTCGTGACTGACCAGCCTGATTGCAGATTTTGAATGCAGGCTGCCGAAGATTTGTGCAAAGCTCTTTTGGGGCAGTTCTCGCCCAATCCTTGCTGTGCTTGGTGTCCAAGGTGCTTTTCCCTTGCACTACCCATTGGTGCGAGGCAGCTCAGGGGGTGCCAGACGAGCCTGTGGTGGTCCAGCCAGGTGCCTGCTACCAAAATAATCCCCTGCAGAAGGTCTAGGCTGCAAATTTTGTGCAGGGGACACCTGCTTTGGGGACCTGCCCTGCGCCTCCTCCCGACCTCTCTGCAAACCTCTCCTGTTTTTCCACAACATGCAGCTGCTCCAAGTGCATAAGCACACGAGCTTCAGCATGCACTGAAGTTGTTTTTGCTAAGGAGGGGAGCAAACAAGCCCCAAGCCTTCAACGGGATTTTACTTTCAAAAAAAACCACTGTGTTTATCCCATAGGTTTCTGTTAACAGTACTAGGATGTGGTTTTCTATGTAGCATCTTAATCCGCATTGTCTGTACGCCCGAGAGCCGCATCTTTCAGCAGGCATCGTTTTGGGGTTTATTTGGGGACTTGGTAGCTAAAAGGAACTAAAAATAGTCACACAGAAGGTACCTAATCAATCTGGCAGCACATCTCTGCACCACAAAGGATGTATTATAACTCTCTACAGTTTGACCTAGGTAGTGGGTGTGAATGCTACCCAAGCCCAGAAATACATACGACCAAATAGGGGGCTGGTTTGTCATGTCCCAGGGCAGAAAAATGTTGCTGCGCTTTGCACCTAGCTGCTAAGAGCGATGCTGGGCTGGAAAAACCACAACTTGCACCAGAAAAGTAACTCCTTGAACATCCTATGTCATATGAGGGATTTTCTGAGAAGATGTTAAAGAAATACGTCACATCTTTAGTTCTTGCCCTCATAACTACAGCAGTATCTGTAGTACTGGCAAACGGCAGGTCATCTTTCCTCCTGCTGTGAAAAAAAAAGCATTATAATTAAAATAAAGATTGTAACTGCTATATTCTTTGTTAGATAAAACTTTTTCTTCTAAATAGTTAGCATGACATAATATGAGAAGATGCATTACGCATTTCATGCATTACTGGTCTCAATATTCTCATCAAATCTAAATGTTATTTAGAAGTATAGCACTGCATGTATGAAAAGCAAGCTACACAGTGAAGGTTTGGTCTCAGTTGCTGTTTTCTGAAGGCAGTTAGTTTGTAGTACAGAACTAAGCTTTCCTAGAAAAAGTGAAGAAGGGCATCTTTGCTCTCTCTGAGTTGCTAGGAAGTTTGAGCTTGGTTCTGAACACGAATTTAAGCCAAGAGCTAGAGGTTTGGCTCTCTGAGCCAAAAAAAAAAGTAGAATTAGAATAGTGCAAATACAAAGAAATAGTGGCTGCTTGAGTCTGCAAAGATCCAGAAACAACTGGTCTGCAGTTTGCCTATTTCTGTGCACATGGTATTTTCTCAGATGCCATTTCAGAGTGGATGTCCAACATTATAAAACCCTTTAAGCAGTTTTTTACTCCCATTTTTGTCCATTTGCACGTGATCAATGTATCCAGTTCAGGGTGACACAATGTCAAGTTTACTGGCTATTGAAAATAAAAATTATTAAAAAAAATATTTCAGCAAGCACACTCTAGTTTGTAGAGTGGTATAACTTTTTCCCCTACATTTGATCTCTCCTGTCATTTTAATTATTCCTGCAAAAGAATTCTGACTTTTTTTTCTGATCTGGAAGATCTTTAATTAAAACAAATAGGACGCCCTAGGAGCGAACATACCATGCAACAGCTTCATATACCATAATGAGCACCTCAGAGAGTTAGTGTCCAAACTTTGAAGGTTTTCTTACTTCATTAACTTAAGCTCTAAAAGCGCTAACAGTTTTGTTCTTTGTGAACTACAAGGTCCATATTAAAACTATCAGGGAGTTTCCGTTACAGAATATATTGAGAGGCACAAATGTTCACTATTTTCATTCACACAAAACTGACACCTTCCCCATTTTGTTCAATACTTTTAAGACTGGGGTTAATAATAAAATGCATTTTGAGGTTTCAAATACTTTGGGCCTTTTTTTTTATTTATTTTATTTTTACTATTTTAGAGCTAAGGGGGCAATTGTTGCCTTTACCAATTGCACGGCTCGTGCAAAGGGCACGTGATGCCCAATCTCAAGACGGTGGTGCTGGCACCAGGAAACAAGGGGATGAACATGAGTTTGGAGCAAGAGGCCTTTGGGAGGAATTATAACCTCCAGGGCCGGGGTTGTAACCCCCTGGGACGGGTGTTGTAGAGCCGGGCTGCGGATGCTATACCTGCTGCAGACCAGAGACCAGGGGGATGGCCGCCATGCAGGGGCTGCAGTCAGCCTTGCGTTCTGGGCGGGCGGGATGGGCAGCTGGGGATGGGATGGGAAAGGTGGGATGGGAGCGCATGGGATGGGAAAGGTGGGATGGGGCAAAGGGTGGCAGGGAGCAGGCAGGATGGGGCAGGAGCAGGAGGAATAAGGCAGGCAGGATGGGGTGGAGGCAGGAAGAGTAAGTCAGGGGATGATGGAATGTGGTAGGTGCTAGGAATAGGCAGGATGGGGCAAGAGCAGGAGGAATGGGACAGGAACAGGAGGGATGGGACAGGAGGGATGGAGTAGGAGCAGGAGGGACAGGGCAGGAGCAGGAGGGACAGGGCAGGAGCAGGAAGGATGGGGCAGGAGCAGGAGGGATTGGGCAGGAGGGACGGAGCAGGAGGGATGGGGAAGGAGCAGGAGGGATGGAGTAGGAGCAGGAAGGACGAGGCAGGAGCAGGAGGGACGGGGCAGGAGCAGGAGGGACGGGGCAGGAGCAGGAAGGATGGGGCAGGAGCAGGAGGGATGGGGCAGGAGCA
>NW_010578806.1:89835-100002 GCF_000705375.1 Tinamus guttatus | reverse complement strand
ATTGGAGGAAAATAATTTCAATTGCTTTTTGGGCATTTCAAGTGCATTTTTGCGGCACTGAAATAAACTTTCCCTTGAGGTTCTAAAGAGCCTACGTGAATAAAAGCCTAGGTGTGCCTAAAAGGTTTAATAGCTTGCTTGGAGCGATGCAATTTCAGACCTTATCCAGGTTAATAAAAATGAATTGGTCACAGAACTAAAAAGGATGTTTGCTTAGATATGAACAGTCGTGACTGAACTTAACTTGCTATGTGAAAAGTCACAACCAATAATATATATGATTGGTGCTTTAGAAGGCCCAGTTTCCCCAAACTGAAAATAATTATAGGCCACATCTAGTGGGAGGAAAAACTTAGGCATAAAAATGAGAATGATTATTGGAAGTTATTCTGGAATTCTTTATTAGATGCCCAAGAAGCCACAATCCTGCATTGGTAAAAATGCTTGCTTTAGTTTAAAAAAAAAAAAAAAGTTATTTTGATTATCAAAGGAGATGAAAGCAGCAATACAAACCCCAAAATATAACAAATAGAAAAACAGAGGAAGCAACATGGACAAGTAATCTGAAAGGAAGTTCAGGGAATTGATGAGAGAACCGAAGAGTACCAGTGAAAAGCCTTTGGGCAGTGGGTTTGGAATAATACGAAGGGATTTTTTAAATGTAGCCGGGACTCAAGAAATCCTAGCAGTGGCACAGGCTCCATTCTGAATAGGGTTGCAAAATTGTTGCTTATGAAAGAGAAAAGGCTAAAGAAGTGACCAGTAACTATTTCTTGGTGTTTGGAAGGAAGATGACTTGGTCTAAGGGGATATTTTCTGTTCCAGTAGAAAATCACTTCCGGTAATTAGGAAAGACACTAAATGTCAGTGTTTTTAAACGTACAAAACTGGTTCACTTACAGTCAAGACTACCTACAGAATAAGCCAAGGAGCAATTTGAATCATTAATGCAGGTACTCGGGAAATTGCAGGGGAGTAGAAAAAAAGTTATTATATCCGCAGTATTCTGGGACAGTGAGTGGGTGCTTGTCAGGCCAGCCAGGCTTCAGTTTACTGAAAACTCATAAAGATTGATAGGCGTCACATCTGGTAAGGAGTTGAAAGAAGTCTGTGTAATGCCAGGCAATTCCCCTTGTATGGCAAACGCACCTCGTCAGACATTACGATTCCACTTTTTGATAAGAGCATGACTTTGGCTGATGAAGGTAGTAGTGTTGAAGTAGTTATGCACAGCTAGGAAGGCTTCTGACTTTGTTCAAGGTGATACTCTGATTTAAGAGCAGACACCATGCAATACTGATGTTTTCTGTTGCAGGTAGCCTAGAAACAGGGGAAGTGATCGTTCTCATAAATCAGCTGCAAATGGACCATCATTGCCCAGCAGGAAGGGAAATTGTTTGTAAATAAATACTGAAGGTATCATTTCCTGGCCATGCATTACCCAGTGGCTTTGTCAGTGCTATAAATGAAAATACTAAATAGTTGCTTTCACAAGCAAGGAGGTCATGGAGAAGTGAGTGAAACAAAAACTGGTCAATGATTTCTGAGCCGAGGCATCTGGAAAGCTGGGCTCCCGTCATGCAGCTAAATGCAAAGTCTTATACCTAGAAGCAAAGCATTCTGGTCAAGCTAGCAGGAGCAGGGGTGATATTGGGAATGCACTGTCCCTGTGGATGGCATGGGAAACAACTGCGTTAACACGACTTTTGAGTGCTGTCTTGCTGCTGAGAGAGAGAAAACTCAGTTCTCAGCAAAGCGAGCAGTGGGAGCAAGGAAGAATGGTGCCAGAGAGCCCTATGCTCCACTTAGTCCTAGTGCCAGCACTTCAGAATCTGCTAGAAAAAGTGAGAAAAATTAATGAGACTTCTGAACAGCTTATCTGTATAGCAGGAGAGTGCAGAAAATTGATCTACAGAGTTTATTTGTAGGGTTTTTAGGGAAATGGAGACATCATCTAATGAGTATGCTTGGGTGTCTGCCTGGGGAAGAGGAGCCCAGCTCCAAAGTCCAATGGCCTCGTTGCTGAGGACATGCGCTCCCAGGCTGGAAAAGAGCACGGATTTTTTGCAAAGGCAATTAGCCAGCTGAACAACTTTCCTCAGGACCTGGTAGAATTGCCATCCTTCAGGCTTTAAATCATCACTGAATAGCTCTCTGAAAAGCAATCTTTCGCTCAAACAGAAAAGATTGCTAGGTAGAGTTCAAGGACTGCTGATTCATACATAGAATCAATGTACATTTTGTTCTCTTTTATAAAATACTAATTTCAAGCATTTGGACACCTACAATTAAGGTTAGACAAGCAGTTTCAAGTAGCTTCCACATTATTTTGCTTTTTATAGCTCTTTATTATTCAGGTCGAAGTTTGTTGTCAGTGACAGTGTGACTTTCCCCACGATGACTTGCAAACAGATGATCAATTTTTGACAACGAGAGAGTGGAGAGGAAATAATTATGAAATGTCGGCCAAAGCTTTGTGCCTTCTGCCACACTTCCCCTGTAAATGGGCACTGAAACAAGAAGGAGGCATTCTGGAGGACTGTTAGTGGGCTGAAGCAAGGGCACTGAGGCCAGGAGAGCCAGCCCGGGGCAACTAGAGTGCCAAGATGTGGTGCTGTTCCCATTATGTTCACAAAAACTCTTGGTGGTGCTGTCATGTTCAGGGATTGTTTTGGCAAGTGACTGCAGCCCTTCTGCCACTGAATCCACAGACTTGTCATTGGTTTGTGCCACCAAGAGCAAGGAACCCCTAGCAGATGAAGAATGATTTAAAATATATTTATGTTGTCAGGCTCCCTTTTCTTTCCCACAGGATCTCCTGAAATTCCAGACACTTTCTTGGATGTTCTTGTGAAGAAGGCTTGATTTGTTCCTTGGGGCAATATCTTGTAGTAGTTACTGGGATGATTCCTCTGAGAGTGATCCAATTTATTTTGACAAAATTTGTTCTTTATTTTAGGCTGGGCCAGTTTAACATTAGGATTAACATTTCCAGGATGTACTCTTCAGTCTACCCTGGATACTGGGCAGCTGGTTGAAGCAAGGACTTCAAGCTCATTATTGCCATCACAACACTATTCCTGAAATGCCACTATCATGGCATGGATAGATGTAGATGCTTCCCCTATCCTCCACTAACTCTGTGAGGACTGGAAATCTGGCCCAGTGTGCTGTCCTGATCAGGCAGTTCTCAAACTAGTGACGTTTCACAGGCATTACAGCATTTTGGAGACTTGCCTTGGACATATCTGTGCATAAGGGAGGTCACCTGCATTTTCCCTGGGTTCTCTGTGCCCTCAAAGTGTCATGTTTTCATAACTCCAGTGGTTGTGAGCTCCTAGGGGGAAGACCTTGATAAAAGACACCATTTTCTATTCCCAGTGCCACTGGTTATATGTGTGCACATGCAGCAGCACCTAAGCCAATATCTAAATTTACAGAACTTTTTTTTTTTTTTTTTTTGGCAGCTCAGGAACCTAAATAGCTCAGAGGTTTTATGCTTGCCTCTGGATGTGGCACAATGGAGGTCTTTCCAGGCACCTAAAGTGCCTATGATCCATTATTGCTGCTTCTGTTTATCCTCCTGCCAGTGATATCTCTCTAAAAGCCATCCAGATGCAGTCAAGCATTTGTGGTCGCCTCCCAAGTTGGGATTTGACATGCCACACGCCTTCCTGTTCTTGCACTTGAGATATAGCTGGAGATCTCCTGGGTTTTTGTCCAAGGCTGTAGAAAATGGCTCAGAGGCTGTAGAGCTGGTTGCCAGTTTTTGGTGTTGGAGTTCCCCAAATGAGGGGAATCACCATTTCATGTAGATCTAGAGCAGGGGATTCACATTGTGCCTGTCCACCTCCAAGGATGCAGCTGACTGAAAACAGAGTGCCAAAAGGGCTGTACATTTTTCCAGCAGTCCCTGGAGAGGTCTGGACAGCAGACAGAAGGTGAGCTGCTGCAGAGCTCTAGATTTGCAAGGAAGCTGGTGTAGATTTGGTGGCATTACCCTTTACCTCATCTGACAAGCCCTGATGAGGCCCACAGCCTGGCAAAGAGCTCCCTCTGCAGACTGATGTGGCTCAGGAGTGGAATTGTCAATGAGCCCATGCACCAAAGGTGACCAAAGGAGAAGAAGAAAGACAGTGGAGATCACAAAGTACTTACCTGCCTGCCTCATCTTAAATCCTCTTGTTACGAGTCAGTTGCTCTTTTCTGATGCAGAGCCTGTGTGAGTCAGGAAGGGGACTTCTATAGACACCAGGGGATTTCTGCTAGCATCATCCTAGGAATAAATACTGTCTTTAGGCTTCTTTATGTCAACATGAGGCCCTTGGGCCTTTGGGAAGTGACCTCCCTCTGGAAAACGCAGCCTGATCACATTGAGTTTTTAGCACTAACATCGCGTTTCTGTGGAGGCGATGGGGTGAACCTCACTTCTTACACTGGCACACTGCTTTTCTGAAACGTGCCCTCGCCAGGTGAGGCATCAGTTCTCCAAAAGGAGTGCAACATTGTAAGGCATTAGTACCATAGCCAAGCACTAGTGCCGTAGTCACACTGGCTTACATCCTAAAACAGTTCATTCGGTCAAATTCTGAGTGACTGCAAATCAGCATAGATCTGTTGGTTTTATTACAAATATACCAGTTTGTCACACTCTTTATTCCTATTTTTTATACAGGTACTTCAGTCTATATTGCATGAATTTGAATGTGGCTGGGTGAATATGTTTTATGTGGTAGAACCAGCCCAAATGATCTTAAATCACTGTTGAACTGACTCTTCTCTCTTCTGATATTGCAAATCAATCAACACTCCCCTGTTTTCCCTAAAGCATTACTAATGCTCCTGGTTAATCTAAAGGCTAGCTTTGAAAACTCTAACTTTAAGAAAAACTCCAAAAAGTCAATGTTCTCTAGGCTTGAATTTGTTCTCCCCGCTCCAAATCGTAATTCAGATGTAGTCTAGAACAGACTTTGCCACTGATGGAGAAGCTAAATCTTATGATGCACTTACTTGTTCATATTTACAATAACAGTCCCCAAGACATGTGTGCTGTTTGTGGGAGGAATCTGGGAGAGGAAAGGCAATTGGGAATGTGAGCAATTCCCTTAGCCTTGTGCTGCAGTGGTTCTTCCCTCATCCAACGCCTACTTTCTCAGAAACCTTCAGTCAGGTCCGCCTGCTGACCCTTCCCCTCTCCGTCTGGATGGCACCGGCATCGGGATTTCATTCCTGTGCCTCTTCAGGGGAGGAGAGTGAGGCTGATAAAATACCAGGCTCATCTCATGCCCTTTTTTGGAGTAAGCACAAGGGGGCAGAACTAGAACTGAGTTTTAGCTGTATTAATGCCTTTTTTTTTTTTTAATATCATACTTGGCCAGAATTTTCTTCTTCCTCTGTTTGCTTGTTTGTTTTGTTTGATTGCTTTTCTTTTTCTCCTGGAATTTGTAGACATACTTATTCCCAAGAAAATTGCACAGCTCTAATGAGACCCCAGCACTTTGGTCTTCACCAGGATTCATGTTTAAAAACAAAGACGGCAGTTGTTAACAAGCAAACATTCCTGGACTACCAGCTCACAGGCATCTGCCCCATGAGAACATTACTGCTGGTGCCAAGATGCTTGAACTTTGTGCAAGAGCTCGGCAGGCCCCACGAGCATTGGCATCCATCAGAGGTGTCTTCCAGCACTGGACTCGAGCAGATGTGAGTTCTCTGGTGAGGAGTGCTGAGCAGAGGCAGCAGGTTTTCCTGCCGTGCTCTCGCCTGCTGTGCATGCACCACATGCTTGTCTTTGGTCAATGAGGAGGACTGAGAACCAAAACCAGATTGCTGCTGGCCTGCCTGCCTGCCTCAACTGCTGTAATGGGCAGGAGGGGACAGGGAAGATGGTTAGGAGAATGGCCTCAGAATTACAGTCTTGGCCTGACCCATACCTCTGCATACTCTGCAGATTGTTCAAGGACATTGCTCAAGTTTCCCCTCATTGACAACTCCTAGTAACTTAAAAGGGAATACTGTGCTGTCCAGCTGGGAAATGGGTGCCAGAGAATGAGAAGGTAAAGCCTGGGCTCATCAAAGCGTGTGGTAGAGACAGACTGGGCTGTCACAGAAAGGGTTCAAGAGCTGCTGGACCCTGTCTCCCAGTGTCTACAAGGGCAGGAGCTCCACAAACAGTTCATGATTTCTGCCTGATAGAGAGAGCACAGATAACGGGTGCCAAGGCTTGGAGCAAGGCAATGAAACATAACTTGTTCAAAGGCAGTTGCTCCAACATGGCCATTTTCCCTTCCCAGCTGAGGTTCCTGCTTTCCGTGATAAGCTCCCTTTCTCTAGGATTTCCACCGTGAGGTTTTCCATGACTTTGGTGTCGCAGATGAGGACCACAGCAAGACCTCTGTTCTCAGCATCACTTAGGGGTCTGTCCTTAGGGTTTTTGATAAAGAGCCACTCACGCCAGGAAGAGGAGCAGCACTGCTGAACTATGAAGAATTTCTGCCCTAAAGGTGGCATCTTGCACCTGTGCATGCAAACTTACTTTCAGCCCCAGGACCATGGATTGCGAAGGCGTTTTTGCTAGCCTCCCAGAGCGTTGTTGTCTCCTTCAACATTGCTGTTCTGCTCCAATTCCAGGTCATTTTCTGTTTCTGCTGCCTCTTAATACAGCTCCTTAATCATAGAAAGTGCTGAGTTCATCATTCGAGGTCTACCTCAGGTTGTGTGATGGAAACCTGGAGAGCCACCAATATCTGAGTCTTCGCCTTTGATATTCTGAGTATTACGTGGGCCTTTGAACAGCCTGTAGATAACTTGTTCAGTTTCCAATTGCATTTGCCCTAGCCGAGGTTTCTTCCTCTATCCCCTCCAACCTCTAGAGGAGAGAAACTGCAGATTAGTCAGCTGATACCATTATTCTTATCTTAGCCATAGAATCTTCCAGCAGAGGCTTTTATTGATGGGCTCTCATAGCTGAAATTTAATGTTGCTGGAAAAGCATCTCTCTGAAAACTATATTGCTCTTAATGGGAGCAGAAACTGCACTTGTCTCAGACTGATTTGAGTATACTCAGAAAAGCCATCCCCTATCTTTACTATGATTTCTAATAGGAATTGCAGGGGAATATTAAGGTACTATCTTGTTGCCAAGATACTGAAAGGAATAAAAATCAGATAAAGTCTTTAGATGACAGATAGTGATGTTTGAAGCCAAGCCATTTGTCAGCTTTACCTCATTCCAGGAAGTTGATCTTATTTTCCGTCACATGGATCTTATTTATTAAGGAGCAGAATTCTGGTAGAAAACAGTTCTCTCCCAAAATGAGCCTTAAAAGCAAAGGGATTGCTGAGCTGGGTTTCAAAGCTGCACAGAATAAGCATCAATAGGAGGAAGGATTATGAAACAGTTGGTGCAGGAGTGGAGAAGCCAGAAGTTAAATTCCTGAGGGATAGAGGCTGCAGAACTGGAGAGCTCTTGCATGGGGGAAAAATAATGCAAAATAATGCACCACTGCTATCCCTGCTACCTCTCCAGTCTCCAGGCAATGCCAGTGGCAGTTTCTTGGCATGTCCTATAGATGCCTTGTTGGTGTTAAGTGTTCTTACTTCAAACTTTTCCATGTTTGGAAAAGTTTTGGCAGTTATTTTTTTCAAGCAATGTGTAACCTTGCAGAATTTGGCTTTAAGGCTTTTCCAGGCAGTTCTTCTTGGCTTACTGTAGGTTCTGATACTGAAATGCAGTGGAGCTAGAGGTGAGTCACTTCATTCTGTTGCACTGTGCATCATTTGCCAAATGGTCTGGCAAGTAGATAAAGCAATGCATATTTACAGAATTAAAGATATGGGGGAAAGCTTGAGATGAGTGTTCAATTTTGCCCTTCAGGTATCACATATTCTTTAGGATTTCTAGATGTCCAGATGTTTTGGGGGTTCCTGGGAAGAGCCTCACAACTTGTCCTAGTGTAACAGTGAGAACACCATGGAGCTTAGCTAGCCAGCAAATCCCTGTCCTAATATGTAAGGCAGGGATTTGTTGAACTCAGTCTGTCAAGGGATCCTTTGGAGACACAGAACAGTTCTGGTGATGAGAGATAGGGCTGGGCTTACTAGAGAAAGAGATATGGAAAGCTGGCTGGAAAAGTATGCAAAAAGTCACCTATTGCCCTATCAAAGGGTAGGTTGATCTAAAGAAATTATTGCTTGTGCATGGGATTAGTATACAGGTAGTTTTTCTACTGCCTTCGGGAAGGAAAACCCTGCTGGCTGGTGCTTTCACTGTTGTCTGCAAGGTTTGGCAGCAGTGAGGAAGCCTCCTGCATATTCCTGGTTCATCAGACTGGTCAACTGGGCAGGGAGCATTTGTGACAGCAAAATGTACATGACACATTTTATTTATTTATAGTCATTAACAGTGAAACATGAAATTCTTGGACATACAGGGAAAATATTAGTTGTCACTGTCCTAGTTCATTGATTCTTCAGCAACAGCTTTGAGTTCACTGTTTAAATATAAATATATTAAAATCAGCAGTCATGGTTCCAGTGAGATTTAAGTACCCTCACTGGGTACCTGGGAAAAGAGCATAAGAATTAGTGCATGAATACATTTTTTCCCACTGTATTATCTCCCTGCTCTGGCTGTCAGAAGCTTGGGGACTTCCGGGGCTGTGGGTACATTACTGCTGAAGGATGGTGAATGCATTATGGAGGTGAATGCTCTTCTGCTGAAGTTGCCTTGCACAGAACAGATGATGCTGTTTTACCAGTCAGGACAAGAACAGGTCAAGACAGGATTGTGCCTTGGAGCCACTCACCAAAACCATCCCATGGTTTGGAGATAGATGTTTTGTATCTCCATGTACCGGATATCTTAGGAAAGGAGAACTCCTGAGAGAAGGCTGCAGGCAGAAGATGGCATGTGTTCCTGCACCCACTTGTGGGATGGGGCATACATTGGACTCAGCCCTTGCTGGCTTCTCACTGTTCCCAAATTACATAGAACCACAGGATCACAGAGTGGTTGAGGTTGGAAGGGACCTCTAGAGATCATCTAGTCCAAATCCATGTGCAGGATTGCTTTGAAAATTTTGAAGCCTCATTGCTACTCTTGTGAAGAGCTAAACTTAAATAGCATAAAACTAGAGAAAGGTCCAATAATGACAGGAATAGAAAGGGAGAATGATAATCAGATGTAGAGAAGAAAGAAGGAAGTGGGAGGTAGAGGCAGGTGTATATTTTCAGCAGTGAAATATTAATATAGATATTCTTGGAGAGCACCAGTGGTCTAGCAGGCTGAGTCCTTCATCTGTTTTCTCCATTAAGCTTTCAAACCAGAGGTAGAAAACCCCACTAGAAGTGAGAGCACAGCCCAGGCAGCGAGGCAGGTGAACTTGGAACTGCATCCACCGGAGAAGGGTTTCCAATTAACCATCTGCTCTCTAAGGTGACTTTTGTGGATGTTGCTCTGGACCTGGACTTATTCCAAGGTTTGGGGCATGTAAGGCCACTGTTTTCTAGCTTTTGCTTGGCCCCTGCACACAAGCAGTCTAACCTTTCGCTCAGCAGCGGGGCCTGGCTGTGGTGGTGCTGGAGGAGCTCACAGAATTTGGGCTGGCAACAGCAGGAGAGCACAGTGGATATATCCTGACTGACATCTTGTTCTGGTCGGGAGGCGAGCTGGACGAGATACAATCCAGTAAATAAACGAATCAAGTGTAACAAATGCCATGGGATAATCTGTGCTTGGAGTTCAGCTCACTGAAATACCTCAGAGCAATGGCACACTGAAGTGCTCCTGTTTGGCATGATTCGGGCCACGTACAGCAAAGCAGCAGGTTTTTGCAAGTGCGCTACCGATGTAATTTGCATTTTGCCTTGAAAAGAGAGGAGCATAAAACATCACCGATGCAGGGCTGGCTTAGGGAAGAGGGAGAGTACGGGTTAGATGCTCCAAAAACCAATTCCACAATTTCAGGACACAAGGCTGCTTGATCTCTTCTCTCTTAGCCCCGCTACGTTTTCCTGGTTTCCTGGAGTAGTTAGTTTCGACACATACCAGAGAGTTCCCACAAGACACAAATGAGACTCAGCCCAGAGGGTTTGTACCTGGACTCCAAGCAGAGCCCACAGGACAGGATCAAGAGTAGAGTCAGGGTCTGATAGCCAGGGAAACGT
>NW_010578806.1:74442-89794 GCF_000705375.1 Tinamus guttatus | reverse complement strand
GACAAGGGAGGAAGAGGATGTGGTGCTGGAGCTCACTTCCATAGATCTTGTTTGGTGTCCACCACATCTCCGCCAGCCCTGTTTCCAGGGGCAGTTCTGTGGCTTCAGTAAAATGCCACAGGGGCAGGTCTGTAGAGAGCTTTGGCATGGTCTTTTGTATGAATTTGAGGTGCTTTCATCTCTACCAGATGTTTTCCCAAGAAAACTAGGGAATCCTCAGTTTGAAGAAAATCCATCAGAAGTTTTATCAAGTATTATCAAACCTTGATAACAGTTTGTAAGATAAGATTTCAAGGGCTATTTTCTCCTTCTCCTTTTTTTTTCTGTTTGTTTATTTGTTTTTGGCAAAAACATTCTTTTTCTTTGAAGTAAAAGAGGGACATGGAACTTTTTTCTAGAGGGGTCCAGCACAGAGCAATGAAGATGATTAAGGGACTGGAGCATCTACTTTATGAGGAAAGACTCAGCAAGCTGGGCCTGTTTAGCCTGGAGAAGAGAAGACTGAGAGCGGATCTGATCAATATGTATAAATACCTGAGGGGGAATGCAGGGAGGATGGGTCCAAACTCTTCTCGGTGGTGGCCAGTGACAGGACAAGGTAACGGGTACAAACTGAAACACAGGCAGTTCCACCTCCATATGAGGAAGAACTTCTTTCCTGTGAGGGTGACAGAGCCCTGGCACAGGCTGCCCAGAGAGGCTGTGGAGTCTCCTTCTCTGGAGATCTTCCAAGCCCGCCTGGATGCCACCCTGTGCCCCGTGCTCTTGGTGTGCCTGCTGCAGCAGGGGGGTGGGCTAGATGATCTCCAGAGATCCCTTCCACCTCAACCATGCTGTGAATTCAGTGGCACTGCATTTGGTGAGTGGCAGCCTGGCACCTCCAGGCTGCAACCTTGCACAAAGAAGATCTGACTTTATTTCCCAGCCCAGCCTTCATCCCTTCTCTGTGCCTCTGTTTCCCATCTGTAAAAAATGAAAATTAGCCATGCTCAGCAGAAGATACAGCCATGGACTGATTCAATACTTGAAAATAGCTGTCACAAGCAATCTTTAGGAAGAGGGCAGCACGTTACCTTCACTCTTCACTGTCCAAAGTGCTTGTCCACACGCTTTTGGCACATCCCAGCTGTAGCTTTTTAAAGACTCCTGAAATGTTGGTCCTTTCCAAGCTGGAGAATGCAGCTTCCTGAAAAAAAAAAAAATGCAGCCTTTTACAAATAGCACATAGGTGAGAGCAGAGTTGGTGCAGTAAAGCAAGATGAGGACACCTGAGGTACTCCGAGTGCTCACACTGAAGGTGTACAAGAAAAGCCAAGTTTTTTCACATGTGATGGAACTATGCGAATAAGAGTGACTTTAAAATGTCTTATGTCATGAGCTAAGTGTGTTGGACTGGAGCAAAGCAGAAAGCAGTCATTAGGATTGCAGCAGGTGCTGGACTTCTATTGAGAATTCCTCTTTTTCTCATGCACTGACACTTGTGTGGATGGCTACAAAATGGGTTAGATAAGCATTAAGCAAATAGTTTCTAAGGAGAAAAGGCAGTAGCAGAACAGGCTTGTTTTGGTTACTTTTCCCTCAGTTGCATTAAGGTGTCTGTTAAACAGGTGATAACTGTTCTTGTTCACGATGTTTTCTAATCTAAATACTTTTACCCTTAAACCATTTAGCGAAGGTGGATTTTGTTAATTTATGTTGGTTTATTTTTAGCAAAGATTTTATTATGACTGACATTAGCCCTAAGCTCTACAGAGACCCAGCTGTAGAATGAATTTATGACTTTTTTTTTGCGTTTTTCCTCCTAATAAGTCTCTGTTCCTGCAAAAGGATTTTATTACCGTATTTGAGAAGATTCTTTCCTAAAGCAAAGTTAAGATTAGAGCGTAATGCTGCACCACAGTGATTCTCTTGCTGGGTGGGGGGATACAAAAATCTTGGTATCTCAGAGATTCTCTTATTTTTCACAGTTTTGATCATGGTAAATGAAATTGCTTTGGGGACTGGAAGAGTGTTCGACACTTCTGTCACCAGCTGGCTGACTGAAAAATACAGAAGGCTACGTCCCTTTAGGAGATGTAGGAGAAGTCAGGAGGTCTCCTGGCAGCTGCTCCTCTGTGGCCTGAACCTGATGTTCCTGCGTGAGTCATCCCACATGGTTAAATGAGTGATGCTCGATCATGGTAATTTTTATCCCAAGCCCCCTGGTAATGCTGTTGGGGTTTGGGATAACTGCAATGAGTGATGCCCAGAGTAGGAGGAGTGATGGTAGGTGCTGCAGCAGAAGCAAAGCTGACGAGGGGATCATCTCACAGCGCGAGAGGACCAATGTTGGAAAGGCAGTTTGCAGAAGTCATCTGAGACATAACTTTAAAGTCTTTCTGACACTCTTCTATGTTTTTCTATCAGCTTACAGCAGTGTGAAAGCAGAGCACAGCCTTCATTACCAAGTGTGATGTTTTGATAACCAAGTTGGTTGAAATACATTTTGGATTAGAAGAGCAAGTCCTGTTAGTCTTGATAAGAATTGGACTCCTAAATCCTCTACCTGCATCTGAAAGTCTTTGCTTATTTGGGTTACCTGGAATAGACCAAAATCTTTGTAGCACAGCATTTCAGAGGAGCCATTCAGAAAGCCCTTGTTCCTTTTGGTGACACTGTCTGTAAGAACAAGTTGTGTCTGCATCTCCTCACAGATACTTTGTGTGTTGTGACAGCCCCATCATCAGTGTCACAGAACAAGGAGCTGAGAACAAGTGATTTTTCCTGCTATTAGAAAAATGCAAGGCATTTCTGCTTAGATTTCTGTGGGGGAGCAGGGGACTGCCTGCTTCTTGGTTTGGTTTTGCTCTAACCTTTGTTGCCAGGATGGTGCAGGCAGCTGATGCTTATTACTCTGCTGGACCTTTTATAAGTCCAGACCTAAGAACAATATCTCTCCAGCTATGCTTTACATTAATTGGTGAAAGTGTCTGGAAAATTGTTTCTTTTTCCTTGAGAGTTTTTTAGTTTGCAAAAAGGTTTTCCATTATGAATTGCGGTGAATAGTGGTAACCTTAATTTTGCAGGAACTGGAGACTCGAAGGACTTTGACTTATATCAGCTAAAACACTTCCCTTCGATAGCTGCAAAATGATGTTTTTTTAAATCCCATCACATTTGTTTGTAAAAGTTAAGTTTGATTTCAGAGATACTGAATTATTTGAACTGGGCTGAGGGGCACAGGATTTTTGAAATGTAGTGTTTGTATATAGGGAAGCTAAACATAGCCCAGGGAACCAGTACTGAAATCCATGCTATGTTTTTCAGAAAGCTGACTCAATATGCCTTCTGCCAACTTCCTGGGCTTGTGCTAGAAATCTAATAGCTTTGACTTCCTTGTACCCATAGGAATTTCCTAGAACACCTATTTGCTGGCGGTCCTGGTTGGCATTAAAAGATCTAACCGTTGGATCCATGATCCATCCCCAGGATTTTTATGGGGATTTTGGACCCTGAGTTTGGCAGGGCAAGATGGCACGACCAGAGATGTCTTGTATTGCAAGTCATTACAAGAGAAGAGGGTATGTGGTTTATCATATATCATGCAGGAAGCCTTCTGGATACATATGGAAGATGTAAGAAACTCCTTGGAGCACTTGAGGTCTCTGAAAATACTATAGTGCATAGTTCTTTTCTGTCTTTTTCTTTTCCACAATTCCCTGAACATGATTTCCTTTTTCCCTGATTCAGGGAAAAGTAAGAATAGCTAAAAGAAGCATTGTGACAGCATGGGATAATGTGAAGAAAGAGCTGCTCCTTGCTCTCCCCTCGGCTTTGCCCATGAGGATGTGCTAGAGCCAGCAAATGTAATTGGGAAGAATAAGGCCGGGTATGGCAGAGACTGGTCTGGTTGAGAGATTTGTATCATGAAGATGCCAGCTTCAGGAGCAAGTTGAGAGGACTCTGGGCTCTGTTCAGTGCCTAAATTAATAGCCATTTAACAATATCCTTTGGTACATTAATTAGGTTTATAAATAAGCAAATGGATTAATCTGCTAGCAGTGAAATGAATAGTTTGAAGGAACAATTAAGTGCACCCTGTTGCATGCATTGAAATTCCTGGCTGAGGTGGTTTGCAGATGTTTCCTGCAGACACCTCGCCCTGGTGATATTGGTGGTTTTATCGTCATCAGGTGACAAGATGCAGAGAAGACGCTAACCACCAATATGTAGAGAATCTGTAAAACGAAATTATCTTGACTTGTCCTGCCAACAGAATTATTTCAGATAATGTGCATGTACTAAATTTAATCAATTTGCTAGGAAAAAAAGTGTGCTCTTCCTTAGCCTTTCTGGTTTGAAATGAATCCTTGGGAGCATGCTGATCTTGCTATTTTTGACACTGACTTTCTTTCCACATGCATTTTTCTGCCCCACATTAGATGGCTCTAAAATACTGAAGATGATTTTATTGCACAACAGCTGAAAGTTTTTAATAAGGAGATGCAGGTATACAAAACAACTATAAAGGGGAGCAACGTGCTGATTTGTATGGCTGTGGCTTTGTATCAGTGCTCCGTTTTCAAATGCTGGGGAGATGTGATACTCTGGCATCACTGAGAAAAAGAGTTCTGAACAAAACAGCCAGGCTTGGAAGATTGGGAACATTGTAGAGATAACAGGGAAAATAAGGCAATGAACTGTAAAAAAGGAGAGAGCCCTCGAGTGTTATGTCAATTCAAATTGTAAACAGGTTTGAGCAATTTTCTTGGGCATCCTGCGTTACCAAATGCCAGTTTGAATGTTCCCCTTGTTCATTTTGGCTCATGCTTTCTAATACAGTTTCAAAAAATGGAGCTTGCCTGTTCTTTACCTTGCTCAGCTGGACACAGGTGCTTGTATTTTACTTACTTTGCTCTCAGAAACCATGGACCCATTTTCGAGTATCTTTTCCTCAAGGACAAAACCAGAGGCAGATGGCAAATAGGTGGTCTAGATGGAAACAAAAATGCAGGTATGCCTTGTAATGCAGAACTACAGAGTAGAAGCTGTGAGCAGGCCCGTATCTGCTCTCTGCTGCATGGGGTCTTAAAGACAAGAGACCTCTGGAGACCTTTAGATCCGTCTGGGATGTCTGACAGGCCCATGGAGGGTTGCACCATCTCCCTCCATGGCAAAAGGACCAGATGGACCATCTAACACCTGCTGGGCCTACTCACCATCTCCTAACAATATCTTCCTCTGTCTCCAGTCGTGTATATATATATGAATGTGTTTTTACTTGGAAAAGCTTAGGAGCATGTGGGCACTTGGGTATGAGAGTTAAACAGATCTGCTGAAGCTGTGGGGATGCTCTGATTCACCTTCTTGCCCCAAAGCAGCAGAGGTACCCTGATGTGATGCCTGTGAAATGAGTCTAGGAGTGTCTTAGAGCCAGTGATGGATCTACATGGCCCCTGGAGAACCTGTTCCTGTGTTTCTTTCCTTTCCATCTGAGCTCTCCCCCAGCTAAAACACAAATAAGCTGACAGCTTCTTGTCATCTTGTCATCATTTTCTACAGACAGGTTACGCCTGCCTCTTACCACAACCTTGTCTTCTCTAGACTGATTAAACTGGTCTCCTCATCCTTTCCTACAGCTCATGCTTCCAAGCCTCTGGCCAGTCTGGCTGCTGTTCTCTGGACTCTGTCCAATTTCCCTCTGCCTGTCTCAGCACAGTGTCCAAAATTGGACGCAGGGCTCTGGCAGAGGCCTCCACACTGCTGCCTGGGGAAGGAAAGTCACGTCTCCTGTTTTGCCTGTGACACTCCTGTTAATTATCTTGGAATTTGCCTTTCACCAAGGCATCCCATCCTTAACTCATACATTTTCTGGCCCCTCCATCACCCACAGATCTTATTTTGTAGTAGTGCTACTTTCCCAGTAAATCCTCACTTTTTTGTGTGTACGTGCATCAATTTTGAATTTTCTTTCTTCCTGGAATTTCACTTGATCCATAAGATACAACTGCTTCATTTTATTGCAATTGTTTCGAAATATCACTGCATTTTCAGAAGTTCGGACAATCAGTTTAAATTGGGAAGTAAGAAAAAAATTGAAAAAAAAAGTGTCATAATCCATCTCCTCACACAAAACAGAGAGCCTGGAGTTCACAGTTAATTCTGTTCTTTTCTGAGCTGCTTAGCCTGTTACGGAAAGGCATGTTCAGTTTGCAGAGGGAGCCCTTGTCCTGGAAAGACCTCACGCAGCAGCTTGGTTAGAGGTGTTGCCTGTTTATAAACATTAAAAAGTCCTTTGGTTTTAGCGTCCTCTTTTGTTTGGAAGGCGAAGAGAGGTGGCAAGACCTTGGGCTCACAATTTTCCCAAAGCATTGCAAATAAATAGCAGTTATGCATTCATTTCATTCACGTGGCAGTCCGGCAAGCTTTTCCTGGAGAAGAAATAACTTGCTGAGTAGTGTTAGAGCTTACCAAGAAAGAGCTGAATGCGGAAGGATTATGACATTTCAGCACACCCAGCTGCGCTGGTGGAGGCAGAGATCCTGTGCAGGGTGTTTGATTACGAGCCCGACCTCGCAGAGCCTCGGCGCGTTTCCTTCCGCAGGAGAAAACTCAGCTGTACGGATGTGTTTTGGATCAAATCCTGAGCTTTTCTGTACTCGGCTTGCTGAAAAGCAGCATTTGCTTATAGGGTAGATGAAGCCATGCAGTCTGATGAGTATGATAAGGAAACAGAGCGGTCAGAAGGGAAAAAATGTTGAAAAATAGGTTTTCTGATGGCCAGAGTTTTCAGAAATCTCCCTCAGTAGGTCTTGCAATGGTACAAAATCCCTTGTCCTGCAGATATATTTATTGCACTATTTTGAAGCAGAGTAAAGAGAAAAACTTTGGAAAGAACAGCTTGGGAATATCTGAGAATGGTGTAAAGACTAAAACAAACAACTATTTCAACTAAAAAGAGTCCTCTTAATGACCATCAGGAAGTGATTTGTGCTGATTTTTTTTTATAGCCAGCAAAAGCTATTGATGAAGATGAAAGATTACATGATAAAACTAGGTATTTCAATAACAGCAGGACCAGCTTACACTCAGCCAAGGTTCCTCTCTGGACAGCATAGAACTCCCAGTCAGGATTTTTGAAAATTCAGGTTTATCTTGTGGGAAAGAGGGGATCGCACGGATGCATCAGAACTAGCTCCAAGTGCTGGCACAGTGTGAAATCCTGTTTTTGAGTGCAGGAAGGATGGACAGACAGTACAATGAATTAAATGAGAGGCTGACAAGAATTGATTTCCAGGCCCACTTAATTTAAAGCATTCTCTACTTTGAAATTTTTCATTTGACTTGGAAGTCTGCAGTAAAAATCATAGATTCCTGGAACCATTATGGTTGGAAAGGCTTCCCAGATCATCAAGTCCAACTGTAAATCTAGCCTGTTTATCTACTGATTTGTGAATTTTTCTTTTCTTTTCTTTTCTTTTCTTTTCTTTTCTTTTCTTTTCTTTTCTTTTCTTTTCTTTTTTTTGTGCACAGTGCAAAGGATATGTTTTCTGGAAGCCTAGATATGCTAAGAGAATTGAGAAGCAAGTTTGTTATTCTGACATTAATTCGTATCTGGAACATTTTGCATAAGTTCTTTAAGTTCCTAGATTTTTCTCATCTGTATGGGTAGTTTTATACATCACTATTTTATTGTGAGCTAAAAGAGATAACGGACTTTCCTTTCCCTTCCCTGTGCAGCTAGGTATAGTTCTGCTTGCCTTTTTTTTTTTTTTAGCAATTTCACTTTTAATTAAAATACAGTCATTTTCCCTGCTTACCAAATTTGTTTTAACGATGCTATTTACTACCAGTACTGTGACTTCTGATAGGGGGTATTTTAAAGGCACATTATAGCAACTGCTATAGAGAATTAATAAACATGCATGACGTGTAAATTTGCACCCCAAACCTTCTTTCTCATGCTCTGCAGAGCTTATCAAAGTATGAAAACTTGTCATTTTAACTAATGCATTGAAATAAAGCCAATTTCGAAAGCTGAAGGGAAGAATTAGTCACTTGAGTTTACTGCGTAATATTGAATTAACTGGAACCAGTTAGTCTCTTCATAGTTATCTGTAATATATTAGTAGGAAAAGGTGATGCTCTGCTGAATATTTTGCTTGCTATTAATTTTTGCAAAGATTTAAAGTGTAAATCAGCCCACTTACTTTCCTGGAGATGACATTTTATTCATAAGCCCCATACATACCCATGGTAAATCACATTGCCACTGAAGGCCACAGTGTTTTCATGCCTCAAGCTTCCAAGGACTTCTGAAACCACTGAAGAAACTTGAAATTACCTCTTTTGCATTAGGTCCATATTGTTTAGCTGATTCTGAAGGTTTTTAGAAAGGTTGAAAAGCTGTTCTTCTGGATGGTGATTTCACTCCTCCTTTTTTCTCACAAACAGGTGTACTTCTATGTAAGGTCCCCAAACAAAATGTTTGTTTGATGTGAACGTGCCCTTCACCACCAAAGTGTGTTTAATAACATAGTAAGTATGTCATGTTCTTACTGGGATATCTGGAAAATCTCCTGTCCTGCTGTGTCTGTGTTTAGGTGTATTTGCTTATGGATGGGGCAGAGTCTGAAAAGTGTCATAACTGAGAGCAACTTACGGCTGCTGTTGGCTGACCAGTGTTCTTTGGACAATGTTGGTGAAAATGCCTAGTATCAGTGGGGCTATGTGGTCTTCTCTTCCAGACTGAAATGTTGCTGTATCTGGAAAAAGTTAAGGAAGAGGTAAATTCATATATTTCCCTGCTTTTAGTGAGTTCCCCTGGGTTCAGTGAGTTCATCCTGCTTGCATATAAGGAAGCAAAGAAAAAGTAACAATGAAGCCATGTGTTCAAACAAACAAATCTCACAAACTAAGGCACTTGTAAAAGCTCTAGTCTTTAGGTGGGAAGGAAAGATTTAGGACTATGAATGCTTTGACAGGGCTAGGGAGCATCACTTTGGAATCAAAATCCTGATAGGGTACAGTGAAAAGCACCCCAATATGTATTGTGTGTATTGGTGTATGTGGTCTTTGAGAAGGGTTGGAGTGATCTCCCATAGAACCGGGGCAGGAGTCAGTCTAGTGGGGTCCCCGTTCCTACATCACTGTTAATGACAGTGCTGAAATGTTAGGTCCGGTATCCGAACTGACAGGGAGAGAGACAACCACCATAGATATATTGTCTTTTATTAATAGAAGAAAGATAATAAGTATTACCAGCTAGCTGGGGTCCGGGCTTTCCCACGCAGGGGTCACACCACGGACCCCGACCACTTCGAGCGTCCCTCTTTTATACCGTTCTTACCCAAGAGTGTTCCCCCTCCCGTTTTCCTGTTTTGCATTCTTGTTAATGTTATCTATTTTGCTGAATTAAAACATCTGGATAAGCGTCCCCCCTATCATCCTGATTGAGGGCAGGGCACCCTAACCCCGCCACCTATCAAGGGTCCAGACCTTGCCATGAGCAGGGCATCCTGACCCTGCCATCTATCAAGGGTTCTGCCCCTGCCATGAGCAAGACATCTGGACTCTGCCAGTTATCATGGGTCCTTGTGCTCTAAGACTCAGCTTATTCTACATTAGCTATTTAACCCCTACCTTCCCTGCTAATGCACCCTACATTCCCCCCTTTTTCTTTTGCTAATATCAGAGTGCCTTTTCCCTCCTTCTGTGGGGATAACACATTGCAAGGCAGGAAATACCATGGCTGCTGTTCAGAGGAAACTGCTCCATCGCATGACTTGTTTCTGTAGGATAGTGAGAAGATCGAGACCAGTCAGAAACACCAAGAGTGTTTGGTCCAGGCTTCTGGAGAGGACACCTTGTGTCTGTATTGTGCAAACCTTCCCAAGGGTTTTCTAGCCAGGAAAAAAGAATCATGAGTGCTCCTGGGAAAGGTCTTGTACTGAAAGTGCAGCTTGTCAGAGTATATTTAGCCTAGGGAGAAAAAACAGTTCAGAGCCCTAAATTTTGTTGCCTTGTTTTTTGGGGGAGTTTTTTGGGGTTTTTTTTTTTTTTTTTTGCTTGTTTGTTTTTTTGTGTGTTTTTTTTTTTGTCACAATTTTAGCAAATATTCTCCAAACAACTGCTGTTGTTACAGAATTTTTCATATATGAGTTCTAAAACTAGATTCAGAAATTTTGACGAATGATGATTCACAACCCATTATATATTTAAAACCCTTCGAGGGTTCTCAGTGCCCCAGAGCTTTTTGCTTTTGTGCTGAAAGTTGCAGACCTTAACTCCATATTCTCTTGCCTTTTTCCATACATGCAGCAATGGTTGATTCCAGTGTAATTGCTTTTATGATGGTTGCTGTTGCTGTTTCCATTTTTTGCTATATTTCTTTTAAAATCACACTCTTCCTCAGCATTGCCATCTGCTTCCTTGTGTAATGCAGACTTTACTTCCAGCGTCATTGTAATTTTTCTGTGTAGCTTCCCCCAGGAGCACACCAGGAAGGCTACCCATGTATTCCCTCCTAAGCAAGCCCATGAGATAATTCCTGCCATGCTTTGCCCACCATGTTTCCAAAGTTTCCAAGGTCTTCCTGATAGATGCTGCTTATCTTTGACCTTTTTAATCTTAACGCTCAGACTTTTGTCCTCCTGGTGCCTTTGTGAAAATGATGAGTTCCTGGCAGATGCCTTGGCTTCTTGCAGGGATCCTCGAGAAAATGTTTATCCAAGACCCTTATCCTGACAATGAGTATGTGTGACCATATGCTGGAAGTGCCATTGGGACAGTGACCTGGCTTACCCTTTCACAAAATGATTTCAACTATCTAGGGCTAAAAGCAGCTATGGAATTTGGGTGAACTAGCTCCAGGGGCTGCTGCTGACCCTGCTGTCCCCAGTGAGTGAGAAGCCTCTGTCCCATTAGTCTGGAAGGTGTGAGTTTGGAGACACTCCATGGCTCTTCTTTCTGACAGAGTCCTCAGATAATTTATCTGTAGGTTATGTTTGTGTTTTTTTTTCTTTTTTGTCCTGTTCAAACTGACAGTGTTGGCAGATTCTTACTGCAAACCTACTGCAATCCTATTTTAGCGAAAATATTTCTGACTTGATAGCTTTATGGCCTGCAGTTGGGTAATTTAACATAACCTTATAAAGCGTATTTAACAGGAGAAAGAAAATGCTAAGGGCCTGTTGTACAAGGGTAAATTTTGGGGATGAACAGGGGAAATGAGTCTCTTCTCTCTTCTAGCTTTGGAACTTGCAGATAACAGTAGCTTAACTGATCCCTGTGGTTTATTGCAAATCAGGTGAATGTAGACAGTCACTTGCTGGTGTCTACATCAGAGATGTCCTTCTTGGCCTATAGGAATCTCTTTGAAGAACAAAACTGAAGGACAAAAGAAAAAAGAAGTATAAGCCAGATACTTTTTAACGATAAACAGTGCTTCCAGAAGTGCTGAGTGCCCAGCAGTTCCCTTGATTGCATTGCCAGCCTCTGAATTCCCATAGGTCTGAAAACCAGACTATTTCAGACCTTTCCACAGCGGGGGGTCAGCGTGTGGCAGAAGTGGGACTTGTTACGTCCAAATGTGAGCACCAAGGAGGTAAAGGGAATTGGCGTTGAGTTGTGGAGTCATCTGCCGCCTTCCAAGGGCATCCAAATGGGGAATTGCTGCAGCACAGCTGGTGTGTTGTAAATTCCCACCCTTGCTTGTGATACACTCATTTCCAATGTGGCTGAACCCACAAGTTGGTACGAGAAAACGGGTTTTAGTCTCACGTTTCAGTGGGTGAAGATTTTGTCAGCAGTTCTTCCTGAAAGCTTTTGAACTGAAAACTTACAGCTTGTGATCTGCTTGAAGGCGGTTAGGGACCATTTCAGCACTTCTTGCTTGGAGGTTTCTTGGCATGAGTAGCACTAATGTAAACTCTCCCTTTTACCCTTGTACCTTGGAAAGGTTCTCACTGTGCTGGGCTCCGCGTTGGAGCCAGACACGTCCCTTAAAGATGCTCTGAGTTGCTTTTGACATGAACACTAGTTCAAAGTTCTTGCTCTGTTTCGAAGAGCAGCCAGCATCCCCAAACCTAATCGTTCTGCTGCGCGGAAAAATGTTTTATCAATGTTGAGTGTTTTACGTGGAGCACGTTTTTCCAGCTGGCAGGAGTGCAAGAAAATGCAGAGAATCTCGTTGCATGGTTACGGGAAGGCATACGATGACTGTTTGGGTTTATTTCATCGCACTGCAAGGCTAGATTGTTTAATTTATTAACTTCTGTAGTCTTACTTGCTCATGATTTTATGAACTATGCATGTAATGTAAATCTGTTTCACAAAAACAGAAGGAAGGGGAAAATCTAAAGGCAAGGAACGAGTTTTTAATTCTGGTTTTGGTGGTCTTTTTCTAGCTCCACTAAAACTGGAAACTTGTTTGAAGCTTCAGTGTGCTGCATTTCTAAGACATACTCCTGTTCCAGCAATCTTCCACATGGTTGCCAAGTTTAGTTCTAGGCTGCATGTGGTCTGTGCTAGAAGAAAAGAGAAATGAAGAAATAGTGCAGGGCTTTTTCTTGCATTTAGCAACACTCCAAAGAATCCCTGTGACTGAGTGCAAGAAAATGAGATGACAAATCACAGTCACCAGCATGTTTGTTAATTAACTGTTTTTTAGAAAGACACTGACACTGCCTGATGTTGCCCTTGACGCTGTGGCAGCTGGGCTTTGGCTGTGTTACCAGCTTACACGTCACAGTGGTAGACCCAGAGTTTGCAGCCCCCAAGGGCTTCCTTTCTAAGGGACTTCCCCTATAAAGTTGTTTAAAAACAATATTGTCACTATGACTCTTACTACTGTGGCACCTAAAGACTGCAGCGAAACACTGTACGAATGAAAGTAAAAATTTGGTGCCTGATGAGAAGCTCCTAAAGGCCCTTTCTCCCCTTTCTCTTCAAAATTTCCCAGCTCTGCGGGCATTGTGTTTAGCACAGTTACATCATCTATAGGATTATCTTTATTTTCACTCACAGGAAAGGTCTATATTCTGAAATTCAGCTTCATCTAGCCCTGGGAAATGGACCCATTGGACATTCTGTCTCCTGCTGTGGGTCAGGACAGTGCAGTGATAATCCTGAAAGGACGTTTGCTTTGCTAGCTTCACTGCTTTACATTTGCTCCTCCTAAGTATAAGAGAACGCAGTGAAAAAGAAGAAAGTTACGTTTGCTTCTCCTAAATATAAAAGAATCAGTGAAAAAAGAAGAAAGAGGAGTTGGACTCAAGCAATACCTGTTTTAGTAAAAGTAGATTTAAAAAAACCTCGAGCTACATGTGTTATATTTTTAAAGCATGGCTAGTCTGAGCTCCTCTTTTAATGGATTATGATGCAAGGATCCTTATTTCACATTTTTAATTTTCTAGCTTTGGTACTCCTTAAACACAGTTTTGACACGGCTGTGTTAAAAGTACCTTGTAAAATATATATATTTTTTAATTAAAAGGAAAAAAACAACTTTTACCACTACTTCACTATCGGTTAGGCAAGCAGTGCTGTGAGTTGATTTGTCTTGTTGATTTGTCCTAAGACAAATCTGAATTAAGGGTTATATGTTTTCTTTTTTATTTGGTTAATTGTTCCTATGTCTGATCTTGACCTGAGTTTCAGAGATTTGTAGCAATGCTAAACCAAAGCAGGTCAGACATTGCTGACTGAAGAAATCCAGGATAGGAGCTAGATGTAAAATATGAAGTCTTTTTTTTTAATGTGAAGTTCGGCAGGTGTAGAAACTTAAAAATTATACAGAGGGCTAGTCCCTAGTTCTGATGGATGAGGTAAAAACACATCTGATGGAGGTGATTTATAGAGGTTTTAAAACCAGTTTTGCTTATGTTCACAAAATCTTTAACAAAAATGGAAATTAAAACAAAATCACTTTAATACTCTGGAAACAAGCAAACATGCATCACCATGTCTAGTGAGGCTTCCAGCATGGAGCTAAAATTTTCTGCCCACAGATGAACTTTACAAAACCTTGCGGCTTCCCTGCGGTGCAAGGGGGACCCCAAAGAGCTTGCTGGTGTTTGGATGCAGAGCTCACAGGGAGAAGGGGCAACAGGCAGACTTTGGGGGTTCATCACCACACTGTTTACATTGTAGGAGGAAGGGAACAAGTTCCAGCCAGGTACTGGAGGTGCCCTGATGAGGACAGCAAGCTCATAGTCTATTCTGCTGCTGGTTTCCTTCCACACTCACTCCATAGCAGAGTGTTTGGTTTCATTTCTCTTGTGTCAGTGGACACATCAAACCTTGTACATTTGTTGAAATAAATGAGCTGGCTTCTGCCAGCAGTGCTGTAAACAGTGTTTCTCTTATTCAGTATTATCTACCATGCACCTGCTTCAGCCTAATTGAGTGCCTGGTAAGCTACTGGAAGTCACTTGTTTTCATGGCTCCTAATTGAAGGAGGGTCGGTGCTCATTGGTTTCTGTATTCTCATATTAATCTCAGGTAACAACCATAAACTTCTGCATTTCTTTTTGTCCAGTTCTAGAATGGGTTGTCGCATTCCAGCAGACCAAGAACCAAATTCTTCAGTGCCATTTACCTCTGACAGTATCTGTGTCTTGGCAAACTGAAAGACATCTATGTGTGTGCCTTGGAGAGAGGTGCTCCCTCTGCTTGCCATGACATCTGAGGACAAAATCAAGGCATAAAACCAGGGGAAACTTGCAGCTTTCAGGCAATCTGGAATGGTTTCCATTTCTTCTGGCTTAAGTTACTGGAAGCATGGCTTGTATCTCATCCTCTGAAGGAGCCTGTAGGTCTCTTGTCTTCTCTAGTCAACTGAATCATAGAAAAAAAATAGACCAAGTGAAGGACGATGCTTTCTTTTCCAATCTTCCTCTCAAAAACCTGTTGGTAGGACCAGGAACATTCAGGAAACCTGCGAGCATCTTGCCTGGTGCAACAGTCCATCAAGTGGCTCAGATGCCTCTGAAAGCTGCCGCTGTTTCTCTCCATCTATCCCAAACTCAGACTTCTCCCACCTGTATGTGTTTGCAAGGTTCCTTGAGTTCATGCTTCCAGGCTTTGAGAAGGCCAGTCCCAAACTTTGTCCTCAAAGGCGGCCAAGACGCGGCCACCAGACATCTAAGGCGTCACACTGGAGTGAGGAGCCCTGCTTTCTTCTCAGCACTTAGTCTGTACCATTACCATGACAAAGCAGGACTATTGACTTTCATAGTCATGATGCCTTTGATTTGAGACTTGCTTTGATTTTGGGTGGCAGTGCTCCCTGGCCCTGAGAAGTAACGGTCTCCTCCAGGTGAAGAGCAAGGAGAGAAACATGCCTTTGAGAAGGAAGAGGAGGAGGAGGGAA
>NW_010578806.1:50849-74418 GCF_000705375.1 Tinamus guttatus | reverse complement strand
CAGTTTGTTGCTGGGAAGGGCCATGAAAGCAGCAAATGTTTCCTTAAGACAATTAAAAGCAAATTGTCCGGCTGAGCGGTCCCAGAGCAAGGAAGATGCTCCCCCAGACTATAATTCAAGGGGCTGAATGGCCCTCGAAAACTGAGAGCTGAGAGGGAAAAAAAGGAGAAGATGAGGCAAATGATGGAACAGATGTGAGGGCTTTTGTTGGGAAGACTCGGAGGCTAGCGGGATGGCGATAGGCTAATTTGAGGTGCATAATGCCAGGTCCCTTTCACATGCAGAACAGCACTTTGATCTATCCCGGATGAAAGTGCTGAAAAGTGGAGAGGATGGCAGGGGGTCTTTTGTCTTTGACAAAAAAGGCATCTGCTGGGCTCTAACCCTCTTTCCCCCACCCCCTTAGTCTAGCAAGCCCCTGCAACAATGCTGGCAAAGGGGACAAGTGTCTTCTGACAGCTGAAGAAATCTCCAGAAGGAGAATGAAGCTTGCAGCAATATGTATACTGGAGAGCTTAATCGATTTTTTCCACAGCACAAAAAAGGGAGAGGGTTGGGGGAAGAGGGAGATCACAGTGGAAGTGAGCGGGGGAAAGAAAAAAATCCCTTTCTAATAAACTTGTTACTTTTGTTCTCTGAATACATCTTTTCAGGAGAGTCTTTGATGCTTGTATGAATACACTTAATGGAGCGGGGTAAGGTAGCTGTGGGAGGGGTGGGGGGAACAAAGTGAGGAAGAGTAATTTTGAAAGGAGGACAAATGCGTAATGATTTCTATGGATTCCAACACAGGGAAGGTTTTAGAACTAATAACATACAGCGCAATGCAAGAGGTACCTGCAAGATAGGAAATACAGCTTCTGTGCCACTAGTCTGAGAAATTCTACTCATTATTGGTTTTAATTTTGAGCCGTACTTGAACGTTTCTCTCCAATCTTTT
This sequence comes from Tinamus guttatus, assembly GCF_000705375.1. The sequence goes on along the minus strand of NW_010578806.1, from coordinate 73,478 downwards.
CTCTTTTCCCGTGGTCTTCCTAACTTCTTGGCAATATTAGAAATGAAAGTTTTACAGATCACTGCAGGGCAGTTTGTGATTTTGTGCCAAGTAAATTCAGAAGTTGCAGGTCAGCTGTGCTTCTGGTCTCTGCTTCTCCATCTCCTGCTTTGTGGACTTTTTCCCAGCTTTTCACACCTGGCAAACAAGGCCGGGATCTGATCTCTAACGTGTGATAACCACAGTCTTCCTTAAACACCGCTTTTTACCCTGTCTAATGTTTTCTCTTGGAAATAACGACAGATAAGAGTTATCAAGCTTTGAGCAAAACCTCAGCAAATTAAATCCCTTAAGAACAGTGAGCTCAAGAATCCTTCATCTTTTGAGATCCCAGAGCTGTTTATCTGTTACTGTTTACCAAAGATAACCTTGTGAGAAGGGCACAGCTTAAAGCAACACCTGGTACTGCAAACATCTTAGCCCCCGCAGCCCTTTCGTTCCTGCCTGGGAATTACACTGCCCCCAGGAAGCTGGAAAGCATACAAAAATGGAAAGAAGTCATCATGTTCTTTTGAGACAGGCTACACACAGTAGTGTCAAGTTGCAACATCATGTAGTTCTTCAATGAATGTGCCATGGTTCCCCTCCAGGAAATACTATGCCATGGATAAGCTTGGAAAGATGGAGGGAAGGGAAGCAAGGCCTATCTATTCCTGTGTCAATCTGCAGGCAGTCATTTTTGTTTTAGGCTGTGTCTTTGAGGTAGATGACACGGCCAGCTTTATTCACCAGTTTGCAATTTACTGTGTACTAGTTTCTTAAGGCCTGGGGGTGGGTTCTGGAAAGGAAGGTGCCTTTTTGGCTTGTCCTAATTACTGAAGCACCGGCCAGGTGGATAACGCCATCCTGGGGAGAAAGTCCGTCAGTTTCATGTGGTAGGGCAGGAGGGAAGAGGCATCTCTGCAGCAAAGGGAAATATGGAGAGCCATCCACACGGAGAGACATCCAGGAGAAAGCTACGTCAGGAGATGGTCTGTGGAGGCGCAACAGAAAGTGGGAGATTTGTTCAAATCTGCCTTCTGTGGCAGATTGGTGTTTTCTCAATGGAAACCCCTTGCCCTCTGCTGTTTTGTGTTTGGTTAAAAAGCAAACTGTGGAGATTACAAAGTGTTTTTGATGTGCTTATTCTACAAGGCAATGCCATCCGGCCAGGCCAAGGATCTTTCGCAGGCCTTATTCCTGCTTGGTGGATGGGGACCATTTGGTGACTGCTTTAGAGCCCACAGAATCCTGCCAGGGCCATATAGCATTAAGGGTAAATTCTCCAAGTAATTGCTGCTGATAGCAGTCTAAATAACTTTAAAAAGAAGCCATTCCTAGGGAAGTGTTTGTGACTAGACTAATTGTGCATATGATATTTTCCTGGCATGACCTAGCAGTCCAGGCTGTAGAAACCCCACATTTCCAGCACAGATTTAGCTTGTGTCTCAGTGAACCTTGTCCGGCTGTTAATGTCCATTTGGGCTTTTCTGTCTGGGAAGCGAAGCCAAACAAATGGAAACCAAGGCTTCAGAGTGCAATAAACCCCAGCCTGCATGCAAACGTTTGTTCCAAAATAAAGGGCTTTCAATTTGCTTTTGTTTAATTTGCTTTCAAAGTAAACAAACGTTCTTCGAAGGATCACTACTAGTTAGTTTAATGTAACTTTCCCGAGCGTCTACCTGCAGATCCACCTTTTAATCAGGGGCAGTCTGTACCAATAAAGTGAAGTCTTGCCCCATCTGAAAAGCATAAGATGGGAGTGAGTGTTGGTATTCATGAACACATGAACAGCCTTGCAGAACTCATATTAAGTAAACCATGCATGTGTTTTTTCTGTATGAGATGATAGATTATTGTGCTGGGAGAGGGCAAGTCCTGACAGTTTTTTCCCACATCTGCCCTGCCCTGGAAAGCTGAGATCTGAGTATAGTTGGCACATCTGAAATGCAGCTTTGTATTGTCTGAGGAACAGCCGGAACTCAAAGGTTTTAACAAACTGTGGTAGTTGCATTTGTTGTGTGGTGGACACTAAAATTTCTGAGCATAACTCTGCTGCAGGGGTCAATAGTGATAGCCATTCCCATCCAGAAGACTCGTTGATATCAAACAGCTTCTTATTATTAATCCTTCCTGTTAGATCAAGGCAAATTTTAATATTGAAAGTGATGATCTATTGTAAGCACATAAGATGGATAAAAACATTACAGCCCGCATCTCTAACTATGTCAGGCCATACCTGCAGAGGTGAAAGTTTGCTTTTATTGCAAAATTGCGGAAACTCTTGTTTGCTTGTATAGTTTCTAGTTGTTTGATGAGATCATCTGCATGCTCACTGCCAGAGTAGTTTCTGGTCTTATATATCTGGTATATTTCTTACATAAATCATGTAACATATTAATATACTTTTCATGCCGTTAGTGAATACTTCTGTTTTCAGAATGCTATTGATAGTGTTTGAGACAAGTATCACAGAGAAGCTAATTCCACAGCAAGCTGTACAGGGTCATGTAAGATTGGGGAATAACCCTTCCAAGAATAATTCTGAAACGCACATCCAGACTTCAGCAAGTATTTCTTAGCTTGCTTTTTTGGTTTTTAGGGGAAAAATGAAAAAGTCCAATAAGAAAACTTGTTACAGAAGTCTAGTCTTGGTGTGAAAGCTAGCGGGTAGCAGAAGCAAACTGTGTGTCAGGAGATAATAGCAATGTCTTCCTTTCCGTGTGCTGATGGAAGAGAAACACCTCCTTTCCCCACCAGCACGGATATGTAGAGCCTGTGCTCATTTTCCACCCCACATCTTCTTCTGCTTCTCTGGCTATACGTGAATTTGGTGTTTACCTGCTGTGGCTGATGGAGGTGACCAGAGGGAGTTACACACGTGCCTCTTCCACTGCAAAGACTCTCCTCTTGTGTTGGAGCAAACAGCAAGGCACTTCCACCCCTCCTTGCTGAAAGAGCATGCAGAGGGCCGCCCTTCCAAAGTGCTCTCATGCATTTAAATGTTCCTCGCCCATGGAGATGTGTCTATCCTGAAATCACTCCCCTTGGCAGAGGGTAGCTGGATTGACAGCTCTGTCTGGGACAGACCCCAAAGCTACAGATCCAGAGGAGGTTTGGGTTGGTAAAATGTGGATTAGTGACCTCAGACTGGGCTAGCTTCGGAAAGTCTTCAGAGAATAGCTATATATCGATAATCTTCTCAACAAGCAAGTTAAGAACTCATAAGGAACTCTGTCTTTTCCTCCCTCTCCCCCTCCCTCAGGTGATCTTTGCTTTGAATCAGACTCTCTTGCAGCAGGAGAGCCTCCGAGCAGGCAGTTTCCAGATCCCCTATACGACAGAGGACCTTATCAAGCATTACAACTGTGGGGACCTCAACTCCATCATCTTCAACCATGACACTTCTCAAGTGAGTCTTGGCACCGCAGCCCTTGTACTACGCACATATCCCCATAGCGCTAACCCCTGTCTCACGCTTGTCTTTCCTCAGATAGGCTCTTTGCAGGTGAGGAACCAAGACACTTAACTGGCTAACTGGTGTGTCTGCTTTCCTGCACCTCCTGCTCAAGGAGCCTGCACTGCCTCACCACTGTCTTACTGCACATAAACAGCAAAGTGCACCTGCATTTCCCTTTTGGATGACTGCTGTGTTTGCTTTAGCATCAAAGCTCCATCAGTTAGTCATTTGTTTTCTTAAGGATCCTCTGGAATTGCACTGACTTAGCTGTGAAAGAACTTGGTGCCAACAGAGGAGCAGGAGCAGGCTCTTTTCTGCAAACAGTGACAGAGCAATGCCCTTCTGACTTCAACACTTGTGCAAGGCTGGGTGAGCTGAAAGCTCTCTAATTTCCCCCCATTGGCACAGCTGTGTGCTGTGGGCAAGACCCAAAGAGGAGAACCGGAGTGAAACAAAGAGGAGACAGATTTGGGTTGAATATCAGGGAAAAGAAAACCTTCTAAGACCTCATTGACTTCATTTATGGTGATGGTTTCCAAAGCAGCACAGTGGAATGCAATGCTCTGATCTTTACACTACCAGAAAAGGCCCAGCAGAGACCAATTGGCCTGTTTGGGCTGTTATATTAGCTAACCTCAGACTGAGACGTCAGTTCTCTTTTTATTGTTGGGTGTGAGGTGCCTGGCAAGTTGTGTGCATGAATGAGAAAACATAGTCTCTAGTGCTGAACAAGTGTGTGTTGGTACCTGGGCTTTTCCTATTGAATGACAGTTCTTCCTATGGCCTCTTGATATACAGGGTGCACTGCAGAGCTGAAAATGTTGTCACCTTAACCCTTGCTTTGCTGGCACTGAGCTTTGCGCGTGTGTTGTTAAATCTTCCTGCTCCGCACACCCTCCAGTCTGCAGGTTCAGGCAACCTGATCGTTAATAATGCTTAGCTCTTATGCACCAAATCACATGGATGGATTTTGGAGAACCTCTCCAAGGAGGCCGAGTGGTGAGGAATAGCATACAGCTCCTTCATTGCTGTCCTGTAGAGATGCTGCAGGCTGGAGATGGCTGATGTTGCCTCTAGGTCCTGAGAGAAAAGAGGTCTTGTTGAGATGTCTGTGACTGCAAGGGGCAAGTGCCATTCCCTTCTGCAAGAGGATCTGCTGTGGGACGGTCTCCCTTACCATGGACTTGATAGTCAGCATCCTGTAACAACTGATGTTTTTAAGCAGAACTTCTCTGTAAATTGGATTTAACCCTATGCTTTCCCAGTAGATGACACACTGAGGGCTAAAAGCCCTTTTGAAGCAGTTGGTGAGTCTCTGTGTGGCTCTGTGTTGGAGGATTCATAAAAAACAAACAAAGAGCTGGTTTGGGGGCCCCAGAAGAGGGAGCCAGTATTTGAAAAGACACCTTGTAGACATGAGAGCTGGAACGGGTAAAACTTTCTTCCTGACTAAATTTGGCTCTATTTTGAAAATTTCATTAGATGTTTTTGTCAACAAGTTTAAACTGCAGTTGTTCTCTGGCAGCCCCAGGGTTCTGATACCAGTGAAACTCTCCTAGAAGGCTATAATTATCTTTTTTAGTTATGTCATACCTAGGGGAACTTAAAGCAGAGGTATGCAGCTAAAGATAGCCAAGGGCAAATATTTACTATCTTCAGCCTAGCAATCGGGATTTGACACCTGTGGCAAGGCAAACTAAGAATTAATCTGTTAAATTTGCATGAAGACAAATTCACTTGTCTGGCTTAGGAAATAACATGATCAAAGAAATGGACAGGTATGCACTATTAAAAGTTTACTGAGTCCTTTTTTTGGCTTTCTTGGAGTTTTTTCCTACTGGACATGTGTTGTGAGAAAAGGTGATTGCCACGTTCAGTGACGGAGCCAGAGCCTGTGCGTGGTGGCTGCCTGCAAAACAAATGCCCCTTTTATGGAGACTTCTTTTCTTTCTTCTGTCCTAGGTCCCAAACTTCATTAATGCTACACTTCCACCCCATGAACGCGTTACTGCCCAAGAGATAGACAGCTACTTCCGTCAGGAGCTCATCTACAAGCGAAATGAGCGCATGGGCAGGAGGGTGAAGGACCTGCTGGAAGAGTACCCAGACAAGAGCTTCTTCTTTGCATTTGGAGCTGGTATGTGGCTGGGGAGCTCTTCAGTCTCATCATATTCTCCCCACATTCTTTAGGAGCGTTCCGTACACGCTTGTCTCAGTTTGGAGAAGTTTTATCAAATACCAGTTTTACTCTGGTAGATGCAGAACACACCTTCGTTCTGATGTCTTCTACCTAATCACAACTTTTTCCAGTGTAGGAAATCTGGCTTTTCTCTGCGTGCAAGTAGCTCATACTCTATACATTGATTACAATGCTATTTTATTAGAGCCAAAGACACCAAACCAACTGCAGTGCAAATGCAACAGGAGCAGTTCTTACACATTTATACCATTATTTTGGAGCACAGCACTGTGCCCAAAGGGGTAAAAATATTTCATCTTCTGCCTCCTAGCAGCCAGCAAATATTCATAGGCCCAGCCAGCTCCAACTCAGTGTTGTTAAGCCCACACTTAAAGTTAGGCTTGGTTGGGGGTATATACAGGGTTAGTTTGCTCTAATGGAGCATCCTTTGTGGTTGATTTAGGGGAGGGAAAATGAGGACCAGTGATTAAAATACAGGTGCTAATTTGCAGGAAAGTGCTCCATCCTCCTCCCGTGAACCATATGGTTCTTGGGAAAGAGGAGGAATTGAAAACAGTTTCAGGATCCACATGATGTTTTCTTGTCCTAGTGGCCACTCCTTCAGCGAGGACGGAAAACCTAGGCAAGGAAAGGAAAATATTTACCCAAACCCTGTAAAAGTGTTTGCATTTGAAGCCCATGAGAATCCCCTCTCCCGCAGCAGGGAGCTCTGGTTACAGCCGCGGCATAACAGGGGTCCCTGCACGTGAGGGCAGGGGGTGGCGGAAGGCGGCCGGTAGCGTCCTCTCCGACTCGGGTGACGAATGCAACGTGCTCTCCTCGCGGCAGTTCTCTGCTCAGGAAGCTCGTCATCATGAGGGAAGGCTGAACCAGATGAGGTCTTTGCTGTGCTGAGAGCCAAACCTCTGATCTCAGGCTGATTTTGTCCTGAGAGCCCCTGTCCTCGGCACAGGAGACGTGGACACAAGGGTCATCCTGCATCCTGTCTTATCCCGCTCTACCTGTGCTGTGCAGGTCTGCCTTTGGTCCATGGGGATACCATTAACGCTTACCTTGTGTACCAACGGCTTGCTCCCTGACCACTTGTGCCTTTCTTAGGCTTTTTTGTCATAATTTTGCATCCACGTTCCCTGTTTTCTCTGGCTCCACTTGGAAATTGTCCTGTTGGACTCTGGCTTTTCCTCTGTCTTGTCTCTGTTTTCCTGTACTCTTTTTTTTTTGCAAAAAGTAGTCTGTCTTGCCCTTTCTGCACCAGAGGATTACACAGAGACCTATAAAGATACTTGTGGAAACAAAACAGCTGTGGCAGAAACCTGCCATTAACAGCACAATCCCTCATTACCAACATCTTTATCTGAATGCAGTGGGTTTTTTTAAGTTCTTTTACATTAATTTCTTTTACATTAATTACCTAAATGAGATAAGTAACCTGAGTAAGTAAGTGATATAAGTGATAAGTAAGTGATATAATAAAGAAAATAGATCCATTTCTACATAGCGGTGATTGGGACAGTGGATGATCAATATTTGCTTGGCCTGGAATGCACCCTACAACTGTTAGTACAGACCTGCAGCTACTTTAGCCTTTTGCTTCTCCAGATTCCTGTAAGCTGTGAAGATGAACAAACATACTGTGTTCCGTGTTTGCAACAGCTTTGAGCATTGCTCAAGTATTGAGACATTATTCAGCCACTGGGAATGAGTTCCAGAAGTGTCACAGGAGAAGGTAGTAGGAAAAGAGAAGAAAAGAGAAAGGTTTTTGCAATAGTACTATGTTGTAATTGCATTTTGATTTTCCCACTACGAGCTTTTGGCAGGTAGTGAAAGAATCATTTTTATCCTTACTTGTGTCCAAGCCCAATCAGAGTTGGTGTATGCCTGGAGTATTACATATACCCTCTCTTGCTATTCTAACTCCTCCTTTCATTTTTATTTAAAAAGGAAAATAATCAGAAGATTGCTCATTTATTTTATCTTTCAAGACGTTTCATATGGCTGAGAGATTTGTAATAAAAAGTTGTTATGGTTTTGTAGTTCCTAATACTGCATGACTATAGATGCTGATTTCTTATATCATATTATATGTGATATTGTAATAGACTTGATCTTTAGATCTAGCTTATTTTGACATATCAGATGCAATCCCACTATATTATGTTGAAAACATTTCAAAGTCAAAATTCTAGAATTATTTTCATTCATAAGTAATATAAACTTGCACAGAAGTGCAAGGAAAAAATAACAGTCTTTCCTGAAACTATCCCAAACGTTTTGCTTCTGGCCAAAATGTAAAGCTGGAAAGCCTCAAGCCAAGAGAAGTGTATTTGAAGGAATTAAAGGTAATGGAAAGAGACTGATGGTCATGCCAGTGGCATTCCACCATGTTCAGTATGGGCTGTGTGTTAATTGGGAGCAGGACTTGTAAAGCAGCACCAGAGGTAAGATCAGACCTCCTGACGCCTGTGAGAGAAACTGTGGGGCAGAGCCAGCCATAATTTTTTTAGAATTGGCCTGCCTTGAATATTCACTTTTAATTTCTCTGGCCCGTAATTGAGACTTTCAGGATCTGCGCGTAGAGCCAAAGTGACTGATGGCAAGTTTGAATCTATAGACAGCCAGGTACAGAACAGGGTAGGTTTCTGGTTGTTTGACAAGTGAGCATTTGTGTAGGGAGGGCTGCCTCGTGTTACTCTGCTCTGAGCCTTCCTGCATTTGTAAAGGACAGTTACATGGGGCTTGCCAAGGATGGTAGCCTGATCCAGTGTTCAACCATTTTCACAGTTTTAAAAAAAGTTTCTCTTTGTATTTAAGCGGCATTTCTTATGTTTTAGTTTGTGCCCCTGCCTATTCTCCCTTTACAAGGCCCCACTGAGAAGAGTCTGACTCCAGCCTCTTGACAGTGCAGAATATTTAAAAGCACTGGACTTGCTCCAGTATGTCCATGCCTGTGTCATGGTGGGAAGCTCTGGGCTGGGACCGGTGTTTCAGATGGACTGGGCCCAGAGCTCCAGGTATAACCTCACCAGCGCTGAGCAGACGGAAGGGATCTCCTCACTCAACCTGCTCACTGTGTTCCTCCCGTTGCATCCCAGGATGCTATTGGCCTCCTTAGCTGCGAGGAAACACTGCTGGTTCATGGTCAACTTGTTGTCTACCAGGGTCTTTTCTACAAAGTTGCTCTTAATCCCACAGGCGTACTGGTATATGGGGTTTTTCCCATAGGTGCAGGGTTTCTTGTCAGCCCATTTTCTCCATCCAGCCATCTGGTGTGTCAACCACTCCAGGTTTTGTATCATCTGTAGCTTTCTGAGGATGCACTAAGGACTTTCCAGGTCATTAATGAAGATGTTAAACAGCATTTGACACAAGACAGATGCCAGGATTATACCACTAGTGACTGGCTTCTGGCTGGACTTCATACTGTTGGTCACAACCCTTTGAGCCAAATGTCTATCCATTTATTTAAGCAGTACTTCATCAATTTGTCTATGATATGTTACTGAAGACAGTGTTAAAACCTTGATAAAGTCAAGATAAATCAAGATAAATAATATCCACTTCTCTCATCCATCTGCTCACCTTGTGACCTCATCATAGAGGGCTATCAGACTGGTTCACCATAATCTCCTCTGCACAAATCCATACTGACTACTCCCAGACATCTTGCCCTTCATATCCTTGGAAATTATTTCCAGAATACTTTGCTCCATTATATTCACCAGGATGCAGGTGAGATTAATCAGGCTATAGTTTCCCAGATTCTCTTTCTTGAAGAAAGATATGGTATTTTATTTCTTCTTGTCCTTAGGGACCTCTCTCCTTTGACATGACCTTTCAAAGACAATCAAGAGTAGCCTTGCAATGACATCAGCCAGCTCCCTCAGCTCTCATGACTGTCTCCCATCAGATCCCAAGGGCTTATGCATGTCTAATTTATTTAATTGTTCCCTAGCATGATCCTTATCAACCAAAGGTAAATTGTCTTTGCTTCAGACTATGCTACTGGTCACAGGCAGATGAGATTCCTGAAGGCAAGTCTTATCAGTAAACAGCAAAGCCATTGCGTTGTTCTGCTTTTTCTCCATCCTTTATCTCCAGGTCTCCCGGCCTGTTCAGCCTTAGGCCCACATTTTTCCTAGTTTTCCTTTTGCAATCCCATAGAGGCCTTTCTTCTTTCCCTTCACATCCCTCCCCAAATTCAACTCGATATGAACTTTCCTTCTCTGTGATCATATTTTTTTCCAGGATAAGTGTGGCTTGTTAACTTCAGTTTATATATGTTTTCTGTTGAGCAAATTTAAAGAAGCAGGGAGGAAGAAAAAGTTTTTGCCATGTGTGAAGAAGCATATTTAGTGGCATGCAATTCTGATGTTATAATGATAGCCAAGGCCTCAGGTGAAGAGACAGTTTCTCAGAGGTGGGATTAAACTCCTCCAATCTCCCCTGCCTCTTTTAAAAGCTGAGAAATTCCAAATGTGCCAGCTCATGAATAAGAATTGTGGGGGATCTAAGCCGCCTTAGATCCCTGTGGATGAAATGACTAATTTCACTGAAAGCCTCTGACTAATGTGAGAACTTCAGAAGTTGTTCTTCTTAATCTTGTAAACACCATCAAATTCCCTTTTGTCTCAAAGCTCTTTTTACCTTTGCTGTTCCCGAAAAAAGGCATCATTCTGAGGCTTTAAAGCATGCTGAGTGTTAACAAACCATCATTAATGCTAAGAAAAGAAGGGTGATGATGAAAACTTCTTCAGTTACCATTTCTTCTAATTACTAAAGGAAATAAGGAATGTGTTTGTTTAGCATTACCCAGCTTTGTATAGATTAAAACCACTGGGGGCTGGCTGTTTTTTTCTCAGGCCTTTTTTTTTCTTTCCTTTCCTTAAGACCTCACAGAAAGAGGGATTGTTATGAGCAGGCTGATTAACCAGTGTCGGAATTAGCAATTCAGCAAGTTGTTAGGCACTCAGAAATCTCCAGATCCTATTTGTCTTCCTGCTAAACCTGCTGAATTCTTCCAGCAGCAAAGCCACCTGATTTTCCTTAAACTAAAATTAGCTTTCAGATGGTTGACATTTGATGCAGTAGTGTGCAGGAAGAGGGTTTAGATGTCATGGAAAAGTAGTTGCTCTTATCCGAGTGACAGGGTAGGTGTGTGGCTTATCTGCTTAGCCCCTTGGACAATAAAGAGAGAATGTGCTACCACCTGCAGTCAGGCAGGACCCAGCATATTATGTGCCAGCTTCAGGTACCATGTACCTTGGAGCTGCTGGCACGTGTGATGTCCTTCCTCCTTCCCCTTACCTCCTAAAAAGCAAAACAAAACTGTGGGAAATCCTCATTGCCACAGTGGGACTGCAGCTTTGCTGAGTCTCAGCCCTGCATGGTGAAAATAAGGGGGTGTCATTCCTACATTCACTGTTATTCTTGAAATACACCATTTTCACCTGTGAAGCAAAACAAAACAAAAAGCTGCCATGAGAATTTTAAAAAATTGCTCAGGCAGAAGGATGTCACTTTGCTTTTGAAAATCAGTGGGAATTCAGAGCCCAACATGGAAGTTTGGAAAGTACTATCACTACATTGGGGATCAGAGATGAGGTCATGCAAACGGAATGTAAACAGAAGTGCCATTAAAAAATAAAAAAAAATGACGGGAAACTGAATGTTGGCTGATCATGGACAACATTTGAGCAAGAGGGCAGGAAGATGACAATGAGACTAAAACACTAAACAAATCTCGTGGGGCCACCCCGCTGCTCCCTGGGCACACAGGTCTTGCCGATGGCCCACTTTCTTGCTCTGCCTCTGGAATGCAGCATCGTTTCAACCACTTTGTGTGGGAGGAAAGGTTGAGTCCCTGAAGGTGCCTCTGCCTCCGTAACCTGAGAGTGCCAGGAACAACCCAACAACTTTGAGACTGTTTTCCTTAGTAGCCTCTTCAGGCCTGCAGAATGCTAATGACAGGGTTTGCTGTAACAACAGTCCCCAAAGGGGATAGATAATGTTGTGTGAAGGCAGGAGCCACATCCCAAGCCCCCGGGCTGACATGAGGGGCACTCATTCTGATGTACCTGACACGTGAAATGGAGAAAGCCTTGCTGATTAGACGCAGAAACCTCTGTTGCAGCACATCAGTGGAAGTGTTAAAATCTGCCAGGTGCGATAGCTGTGTGTTGTTTCTGCTCAGGTGCCAACAGTCTGAGAAGCCAACAGCTTCTTTTCTGGGCCAGAGTTTCCCCCTAACCACCTCTGCTGGGCCACAACAGCAGAAGAAAGTGTCACTTCATCCTGAGGACAGCTGAGTCTCAAGCCCCTAAAGACCTGTCTTTTTCTGGAAAGAAATCACTAACACGATGCTTAGAGCAGGCCTGATGGCAGAGGTGACATAGCACTGTGTTTCTTTCCGTTACTTTTTACTATATTGCTAGCTGCTACATAACCACTCAAGCGAGGATTGCCTTGACTACTTAAGTTGGGGCTTCAAAAGCAGAAAACACCAAGTAAATGCCAGCATGGATGGAATCTTGGTCATAAGGCTGCCTGAACAGTAGCGATTAACTCAGTTTTTACAAAATTATATCCTATGGGATTGTAAACTTTTTTTTCGTTATGTGAATTCCGCTTACATTACAAATTTGCGCTTATAATCAGTGGAAAATTTTCTTCCAGTTTGAATTTCTATAGCTGTCAGGAGACTTGACTTTGCCCAAAGTTAAAAACGGGAATCTAGGGAACTAAATGCACTCATTAAGAGGCCTAGTTTTTAACAAAATCTGGTAGATGAAAGACTGTCTTGATGTCTTTCACTAAGAAAAATGGCTACAATTTGGCCCATGCAAATTGTAACTTCATATGGTTATTTTCTGCACTATTAGGTAAGTTTTTCCATGTTGTGTTAGAAAGACCTCCAGGGTCAACTATTTTGAGAAGGATTTCATGTTCATATGATTGTTGCAGATATAGAAAATATATCCTAGTAATAAACAAGGAACCATAGCTATTTTATCAATGATGTCCCTTGTCTTCTATATCATGTATGGATTATCTAGGGTACAGCATTTCCTCCCCAGTTTTGGTAGAAGGGTAAAGTGAGCTCACTCCACCTGGGTACACAGTGCACATATTTGAAAACAGAGTCTTCTTCTTGAAGAGTGCCTAAAAAAGTGCAAAGGTAAGGGAACTTTTAAGAAAACTTACCTATATAGAACTAATCTTATTTTTTGCTAGCTTTCTTTTCTCCATGACTTGGTGTTCCACACTCCAACTTGTATAAAAAAAGATATACCCTTGTTTATGCCTGAGAAATTGTGAGATTTGATCCCTACAAGTTTCATAGCCTGGATGTCCAAGTACCCAAGATAGGATTCTTGGATACTCGTTCTAGGATAGCCTGAGCTATCCTTGGGAAAGCTCTGTGTGAATCTTAAACCATCGAAGAGCTAAACCTCTCCCTCAGGGCGCATTTTGTTTGGTTGGTTCTGGGAAGGCAGCATTTGTTTCAACCTGCTTACCACTGAAGGTTAATTTTCCCAACTGCCCAGTACAGCAGCATTTTAGGATGCTGCTGCATTAGGGTGCTCAGCTGGGAATGTTTGCCCCGACTGCTGCTGTCAGCACATATAGGAAGTCCCCCCAGTTCTATACAAGATGTTTTACAAATAAAGTTTGGAAATAACTTGGTTATACAAAGTAAAGGATTCTGTTTGTGCTTGCTGTTCGGTATCTCTACTTCAAATATGGCTTGCTAAGCTTTGTCCTTAAGCCCTGGTTGAGTTTAGTCCTGTGTATGAACTGAGACAGGTCATTTTGTGATATATGTAAAATTATCTTTGCCGGCCTGCCCTCTGTCCTTGTGCCAAAAGGCTAACGCCAGTGAGGATCTGAAGATAAACCGCAGCATCTTTCCACAAGTTTGCTTCTGTTTCGCCCTTTTTGGGTGTTTACAGGGAATAACAGACCACGGAGCTGGATGAAGAAAATTCCCCTGTAGGTTTCCTGTGTGTGTAGGGGCACGTTCTTGTTTTGAGGGCTCCGCCTTTCTGGGAGTGGGGGTACTTACCGGGTCTTCCTGCTCCATTGCTGTGTCCTAAAAACTTCATCTTCAGGGAGCAACTTTTAATTTTGTCAGGTACTTGTTGTCAATAGACTCAGTTTGTCTGTCTGCTATGCGGAATGGCCTAACTTGACAGAAATATCTGTAGCAGAAGGATATTTGTTTTGTAGTTGGGCTTCCATCCAATGAAATTATTTAGGAGAGTATTCTGCGTTTTCCAGGTCATCTGCTGGTTCTGTCATATTCTGAACTTGTAACTCTTCACTACAAATACCTGCACGATAAACTTGTGTCATGCACATGCCCCTGTTTTTCAGGCCATCAAGAATTCACCTTTGGTTTTGTTTGCAAAGTGCTTTTAGACAGCACTTTGAGGTAGTTTTGGAGCCTTTTGCATGGGTTGATTGGTTGACAGACTGCAGTTGGACGATACTTCTTTATTGGAAGGGTAGGGGTAGAACCATGGAATGGGAGGTGCATAGAGGGGGATGAACAAGCTGCTGTCCTTTGGGTCCCACAGCTGTGTGATGTTCTTTTCCTGAAGCTTCTCTTTTGTGTTCATCTGTAGGATAGTCAGCAGCCTCGAAGCATGCTTCTATTGCAGACCAACAACTTTAATCCAGTCACTGATGTGCCCTATTTACCCTTCTGGGGCGTTTTATATGAATTTATCTGTTTAATTCTTGGATGCCTTCTAAAAAGGATGATCGCTAGTGACCGTCCTTAAAAACATTTCTAGGAAGCTTCTAAGACAACCCCAAAATTTTGAACACAAATGAAGTCTAAAATATTCTTCGAGGGACTTGCTTTAGTGAGCCATAGAGTCTCTGGCACGGAGAGCACATGGAGCACATCCAGTCCAGCCAGGGGGATCAACATCCTTCCTTAGGATGTCTGCAGACGCTAGAACCACTTGTGCCACGTTGTGGCTGCTGTTACCATCACGTGCTGTAGCCATTCCCACCACTTAATGGAGAAGAGCAGTCTGGCTCAGGTTTCCTAATAAATATTTTTGTTTCTTTACATGCAGGTCCAGTGATCTGTTGTTTTGGGGTTTTGTAAATAGTGAGTTTGTAGATTGCATGTGGGGCACAAGGGAAGTGTGGTCTTTCTGCTAAGGAAAACACAGCAGACACATAGAAATACATGGGCTCTGAGGCTTCCTTCTTACATACTCTAAGAGGAAGGAGTCAAGGAAATCTGTGTAGCAGCTTGAAAATGTGTATTTTACTGGAATTCAGAGAGCAACACAGCTTTCTTTAGTTTTACAATCTGTCTTTATATGAAAATAGAATTTCAGGAACAGAGACAGAAAGCACTTCTGCTGTGCAGTGTTTCCTTATTCATTTGGCTAGATTCGGAAAAATTATGGCCTCATGGTGGCTCAATTTGGGTTCAAAAGTCTCTGCAGAAACCCACAGTGTTAGTAGAATTATCCATGCAAACACCTCTGTGCTGTATTGGCAGCAAAAACTGCAAGCAGGAGAAACAGATTCATGGCAATGGCAGCAGCCTGTGCTCTGCGAGAGGAGGTTTTGCACAGCGCTGGGACTGGTGTGCAGGCCTGCATGAGCCAAGCAGCGTTGCTATTTGAGCGTATAGGCCATTGCATCCCCCATTGCCACCTCCTTTCGGCGCAGGTTAGAGGCCGGGCTCTTACTTGCTCTCCAGTAGAGTGTATGGCTGAGGTGGTGCACACAGCCGCCTCTTCACCCCGCTTCGGGCTCGAGCACGGAAGAGTGGAGATTCGTGGCCACCATCCATGGAGATTCATCCCCACTCCCTGCCGGAGCAAGCTGAGCTCTTGGATGCATCACTTCACCTCATGTGTGCGTAATGCGTGGCTGTGTATGGAGAGAAAGGACGGGGCCTGCACCTGGGATGGCGCCTGCCCCTGCGACAGGGCCTGCTCCTTTTTCTTTGGGCAGCATTCAACTGCGTTAGGCTAAAATAGAAAACAGGTGAAAAACGCCCACTCCCTGTCATGTGGCTGGGGGCTAGTTCTCCGCTACAGCACAGCTGCTTGATCTTAAACCTGGAAAAGTGAATCTCTTTCTCTTTTTTTTTTAAACAGTTTTTTGATGACAGAGTAGTGAGGTCTCTCACTCACCACCAAGTTTTTTCGATATCAGGGCCCAGAATGGATTTGTTCCCAGAAAAAGTGGAATCCTGCACTCGAACCCCTCACCCTTCTGTCTTTTTTTTCCCCTTAATTTTCTGCTTATGTTAAGCCTTTAAGGCCCCTAGGGCTCATACCAGATTTTTCTGAGTGTGTGTGCCCTGTCTGCCTTCAGGAGGGTAAAACACTGATATCTCATACTCCATCTCTGATATCTCATACTCCATTTATGAGTCTACCAAGCCGTTACTAGTGATCATCTCTTGTAAAAAACCTTAAATCACATGCCTATAGGTATTTGTGTGTTCATATATTTTACATAGGTGTCCATTCATCTTGGTTTCCTTCATGCAAGAACATTATCGCACCTTTTTGTTTCTCGTGCAAGCACGGCTGCATTGACAAAAAATGAGCAAAAACTCCATGCAAAGGCATGTGTGAATGAGAGTGACGTTAAAAGATATTCTTATCACTCCATCAGATTAAAAAGATTAACCTCCCAAGACAACAGTGTTCATGCGTGTGCTAGCCTGAGGATCAGTCTAAATCACAACTCTGAGCAAGGAAACGGAAGTTCAAGCAGGGAACAGCCAGCTTGATGGTGTGATGTGAGTGTGTTTTCAGTAGTTCACCAATGAAATGTGTGAGACCTTAAGCTTTTAAATTGCCACAAGGAAGGCTATTTTAAGGCCACAGATTGCTGCTTGTTACAGACTGGTTATCTCTATGTTTTCTCTCCTTGTTCCTGAAGGACTTGGTTTTGGGAAATAAGAGTGTAGAACTCCTACACTTTGGCACTATTTTTCATTGCTGCAGATGAGATTCAGCTCATCTGGCATTGCCTGCATGAGACATATATCCAGTATGAACTTGCTGTACGTACTGTCTCTACCATTATCAGCAGAGAGGTGCTCCCCTAAGCACCCTCAGTGAGTTTCCCACCTCGCTCTCACTTAGCAGAGGATGAATCACCCTTCGGAAGTGCCGCTTCCCAAGGAGTCTGGCAGCGCTCGATGCCTGTTAGGTGAATGAGTCATCTCTCTTTTTGCTCCCCTGTGCTTTAAAGCTGAGTGAGACAGCTAGGTCTGGTGCCTTATTTAACTAGAGCTGACCTTCCCACTTAATAGATTAAAAGGCCTAATTACAGTATTAGGTTAGATGCAAACAATGGCCACTTAACTTTCCAAAGGCAAACACCACACTGAGGAGGATGACAAAGATAGAGCAATTACGTAATTAAATATGGTACCTATATGGGCTATGGGCTTCTTTCAGGCTAGAGGTGTTTGCACTTTAAGGCAAACTGAAACTTCCAAAACTTCATCTGGTTAAATGCCTGTGCTGACTCTTAATATGGCCATTGCTGGACCTCCCTTTCTTTTCTCCTTGATTTCCCTGTTCATAAGGGCCATTCTGCTGGTTTTATTCCCATATATTTATGAAGAATATTAGCAGCAACAAGTTTTCTGGAAGTGTTCATTGATTGCAGTACTATCTATATCTACAGGGGAGAAAGAGCCCTCTACTGAACTATTTGCTCACACCTAGTTTTAATTAGGGGTAGGCTCTTAAATGAATCAATGTTTTCCAGAAAACTAGATTTACAAGGGCTTGCGGCAAGCCTGTGTCCTACTGCTTTTCCGCAGACTTGTGTAATGAGGTGTTAGAGTAATTGTCAGAGGCAGTTAGCTTGTAGGGCATAAAGTCCTTTAGAATTCTTGCACCCTTTTGAATAGTCATTTATTAATTATGATGCCAAATTACAGGCTGATGAAGCTTCACATCTGTCTGAAAACGGAATCGAGCCATAAATGACAGAACTGGCCAGGCCTGGCTAAGCACTTCCCAAACATCAGTTGATATAAATGAAGTGGAATTTCTGTCCCTGACGGCTTACGCTGAGAGAATGAAAAGGGCCAATTTAAGTCATCAGTCTTGAGCGCTCTTTTTTTCTTTGGTGCAGTTGGATGATTCTTAATCATTTAAAGATTGCTAATGATGTTGACTGATGTGCTGATTAGTGCCTTGGTGGTGCCAGAGGATCTCAGATTGATGCAGACACCATGGCCAGATTCAGACCTGACTTGCACCATCACCATTTGTGGACAAGTGCTACTCCAGGACACATCTCTGACAGGGACTGCATCCCCCCAAAAAACAATAGTGGCCCAGGAATGCGTCAACCAAGGGAGCAGGGTGAAGGACACTATTTCTGATCGCATCTGTATTTCAGCAAGGCACAATGTGATAATTGAAACAGCCTGGCAGAAATCCAGCTGCCACTCGTAGGGATACCGTGTCTCCTGTGATGAGGAAGGACATGGTTGCTCTGCTCGCTCTCTCCTTTTGCTCCTTGGGTTCTGATTTCATTTTTCTCTTAACTGCAGGTCACTTCATGGGCAACAACACAGTGATTGATGTTTTGAGGAGAGAAGGGTACGAGGTAGAACACACTCCAGCTGGACAAGCCATCAACAAGTAATGCATGCTTCTGTTGTAGCTGAGCAGCCAGTGGGAGGCTGGGTTTGTAAAAGACCATAAAGAAATAGGGGCAGTTTGAGCTACACCTAACAGGGCGCTGGGTTCCCTCTCTCCTAGCCAGGAGTTGGCTTTACTTTTCTATTACCTGTTTGGAAACTGGATATTACTGTTTTGGGGGCATCAATTAAAATACTTTAACAGCCATAGAGTGTGCATGCTTGGTGCCGCAGTTTTGGGTGCTGTCTCAAGCTGCTTGTGCTCCTAGGCTCCTTCTAAGAGTTTGGCTGCCTTGCCTTTAGATGCTCTCCTTCACCAGCACTGCTGAATTTGATCCTTTCTGATGGCTTTCTCTTAGCCTGTAATCTGTCCAGAGTCCACCCAGCACCATCGTGGATCACTCCTACAGATCCTGTTTTCCTCTACATTTCTAAGTCAAAATTCCATTCTGATTCATCTTGCAGTGATCCTTTAAGATATTCCCTTAATGTTTCTATCTCACTGGATGCATTTATCTGTATGTGGAATACCCCTGGGATACTCAAAATATTATCACCTTTTGCACCCTGCCTAGAATTGCATCTCCTATTGACTTCCAGTTTCCTGAACTTCTTGAGACCAGTTTAAGCTGCATTTCTTGTCTCCTTCGTTATCAGTCTCTTGTCAGTCACATGTTCTTGCATCTCTTAGATACCCCCACTCAGATATTTCACCATATTTTATCCTCTGTACTGAGCATGCTGGTCCTCACTGCTTATAAATCTGTTTGTCACCTCCTAAGCTTCTGATAACCACACTCTCAGAGAGAAAGATGAGTTTTTCTTCTGTGTGAATTGTGGTAGGGGTACAAAGCACAGCCTTGGTCTGTTCCATGGCTTTCATCCAGGTGCAATATAAAATAATAACATTTTTTTCCTACTCTGGTAGGAAACCAGAGTTGGACCAGTGGTCCCCTTGCACCATTTTTTTGTTACCTTTTTCACACTAAGAGGTTCAAACTCTGCCAGGCTAGGCTTTTGCCATGATTTCTGATACGGACTTAAATCACTAAGTCTGTGCTTGTACTGAAACTGTGCCTAGTTGAGACTCATCCTCAAGCATACAACCTCTAACCCGATGGGCAGGTAGTCTGATATTAAAATATCCTCCATGCTTTTGCACAAAACTTACTGGTCATGTAGCCTCTGAGTCACACCAGGCAGCCCAGTGTGACAGTGTTCAAAGGAATAATTAAGACTGATGAGGTTTTCTTTTTCAGAACATTCCTAGCTGAGGCATTCCTTAAAACAACCATGGCAGCTTCATAAAGCTTGAAAGAGAGCTCAGTACGTACTTGAGAATAAACACAAAGGCTGATGTTGCTCTGTGAAGCTGTAGCTCTAAGGAAATCAAGGGCAGACAGCTATGGAAAGGAGGGCTAGATCTTCGCCCACCATTACTCTCAGGGTTAGCAGGCATCCAACTTCTCTGACCACGTTACAGGAATTCAGTGTCCAGTCAGAGACTGTCACGACTTCCACAGCCCTCAGTTTGGTGCTGATTGTGTCTCAGGCCTTTCACTAGGACTGCTGGACAGAAAGTCTTCTCTGGAGCCGTGATTTTAGAACACGGTGCTCAAAAGACAAAATAAGCTCAAAAGAAGGCAGGACTTCAGTGTTGTATTTTGAGAAGAGATGTTAACATTTCTGGATGATCTGGAAATGGACTTAGCCACATGAAGAGTTTTGAGAAAAAAATGTGAATCCTGAAGGGGGAAGACATTTGAAGTGAGGGCGGCAAAGTACTTCAGAGTGCTGGGGGAAGAGTGATGGAGAGTTTAATTTCTTGGTAGCTACCCTAGGTCTGTCCTAGGAGCAATACCAGGACAATCCGTATGGATAAGACCAGCACCCACTGTCCCAGGCAGCAGTGCTGCGCGTAGAGCAATGGCCATGTTCCTTCCCAGATCCAACGGCAAGACACAGGTACACAGTTCCACGCACAGGTAGAGCTGCATGAAGTGGCCAGAAAAAGGGAATGCGTGGCCATGAAGGAGGGTGGAGGTAGGAGGCTGCTTCTTGATTTTTTAGCTAAAGAGAGCAAAGCAGATCATTGTTCCAGGTCCACAGGATAAAGCACAGTTTATATATAGTACTACATATTTAATCAGATTGTCTTATTTGGGGCTTTTAAATGTTGTTGCTGACTTTAGGATTTTTATATATATATGTGTGTATATATATACACTAAAATATTCATCACATAATCACAGCTGTAATTAAGACACTTCCTGGCTCTTCCCATCTTGGCTGCTGTGCTGAAGGAGAGAGCATCACTCTTGGAGGAGGAGGAAGCACTTTTGCATCTTTATGGCTTCTCTTGCAGTTGCTCAGAGGGTCTCTGACAGGATCACCTGCAGATAGTGTTACAGAGGAGTTTATTTTTGAGTATTTTACTAGCGTTAAAAGTGCTATAAGGTTGCATGTATCAGAACACGGACTGGAGGTGCTACTTTGTGTCTGTCCTGGCTGTGCACACAGAGAGGATGAGCTCTGGAATGGGACTGCTGTGTGTTTGGTAGCAGGGCACCCCTAACCTAGTGGCAAGGTGGGACTTTCACCAGTGAGGGAGAGACAAGGAGAAAGGAAATCGAGGACATGGAAACTATAACCAAAGTTTTCCATCTCCTCCCTCCCTCATGTCCCAGTCCACAAACTCCCCTTTTCCCTCTTAAATGCAACACAGAGTCTCTGCAGCCTGAAAACTGCAGCCATGCTGAACCAGGATCTCCTTCTGGAAGCATTTCTGTGTGACTTCAGAACAGAAGAAAAATGCAGTGTGCAATTCTGGGAACATTTTGCACTGAAGGAAGCAATGCATTTTGCACAATATCTGTGCTCTTCTTTAAAAAAATATTTCTCAATATCAACCCAAACCAGTCTACAGCTACACAAAAATGGTGTCTGTAAAGCAACCTATGGAAAACTTGGATATTTTAACAGTGCTTGGTGTTCTGCATGGAATATTTTTAAAAATCATTTTGTGTCAGACACTGAGGGAGAGTTTGTTCAAGATCATTGTTAACAAGTGGAGAAGGGGAATCACATCATTTCAGACAATGAGGAGGAGAAATTTGGGTTGGGTTGGGGAAGCCAGGCCAGGACAGGAGAAAGGAGACTGCGGACCCTGTGTTGCAGTGTGAATGGGGAGATGTTGCTTGCTCAAAGGGTGATGAGACAAAGCTTGAGTAATCAAAGCGGGCTGATTGCTCCTGCAGGGTAGCACCCATGGGCCACACAATCCGAGCACTGCCCTGTCAGACCATCTTGGCGACCTGACTCCATCCCCTGGGCTTTTCAGCCCTGCCTTGTGAGGTGAGACCTTGTCTCACTGCAGTATCTCGCTTGTTGTAACTGCTTTGAACTTCTAGGTTATGTTGCCAGACTAAAACAGACGTCTCCAAATGCAGGATCTGTGCAGTCAGAAAGCTGGCTCCTGTACTCCCTCCTCATTTGCCATTAATTAGTGCAATTAATTTGCTCACTATGGGAGAGCTCAGCCTCCCCTCACATGGACCTACACATTTTTCTGGCATAACTTTCTTTAAAGCCACCATTTTATGCTGTCCTGTATGTCTGAATGGCAGCACAGAGCTATCTCCTTCTGCAAATGGGCGTCAAGGCAATAAATGCTCACACGAAGCATTAGTACCCCAACAGTATGTTGAGCTCTGTTCTCTCACATTTCAGACTTGTCCCCTGACCTGGTATTTTATAAAGGCTATGCATGAAGTACTGTGTACCACCTGCCTTCTTGAGAGGGAAAACATGAATATGGCAAAATTAGACCAGTACCTACCAGTAGCCTGCAGACTAGATGGCCCAAAGGGATGCTTAATGGTATATTGAGCTGTATATATGACTCACTTCCTTCAAGGACAGTCATTTGCAAGATGCATGTCTGCAAACATGGCCCACAGGCTGTGGACCAGCTCATGACTTGCTTCTCTGTTAATGGGAGTTGTTGAATCAGAGTGGTCATCCAGCTGCTGTGTCTTAATCTCCCGTGCTAGAAATTAATTGTCTTTGGGCAGGAATTGCTGGAAGGAATGATCTGGGCTGAGCTCTGTAGGAGGTCGTTTCTCTGGCTTTCATGGCAATTTCTTTCTAGTTTGCTTTTAGATATGCAGTATTTTTCCCCAGTGTTTTCCTACTCTTACCCAGCCTACATTCTTTGGTCAGTTTCAGATTAGCTCTTTTCAAAAGCCTTTCTTTTTCCATTTTGACTAGACTATTGACTTTGGAGGAGAGGAGGCAGGA
>NW_010578806.1:25920-36103 GCF_000705375.1 Tinamus guttatus | reverse complement strand
CGCGCGCACCAGGGCCCGCCTGCAGGGAGAGCTGGAACAGCTGCAGGGCCTCGGACTGCAGCAGTGGGAGGAGGGCAGCGCTGACGCCCAGCAGTGGCTCTTTGCTGCCATCCACTCGGGGCCACTCTGGGAGCCGCTGGGAGCCCTCGTACTGCTCGTGGGTCACCTCTGGCTGACCAGGAAGCAGTGCCGTGAGTCGGGGAAGTCGCCGAGCCCAAAGTGCAGCTGGGCAGAGAGGCAGCAGGATAGGGAGGAGGAGAAGGAGGAGGACAGGGAGGACGAGGAGGAGTGGGAGAGCACCGTTGAGAGGCAGGAGACGATGTGTCTGCAGCAGGAGCAGATCCAGCGCCCGACGTGGATCGTGCCCGACCCCTGCAAGGCGCTGAAGGAGCTGCTGGGCGAGCTGCTCTCCACCTGTCACATGCTTACCTTGGGCTCCTTCTTCCCACGCCTGGGCCCGGGTATCCACGTGGAGGGAGCCTCAGGGGATGGAAGCTACAGCCTCCTGGTGCCGCTGCTCCCGCCACCTGGCCATGCTTTCCAGCTGGAGACGGCCAATGACCATCCGTGCTCACCGTGGCAGGGCCGTGTGCGTGTGCAGCTGAAGTGCGTGTGCGCGCGGCAGCAACTCTTCGATGACACGCGCTGCCTCCTGCACCAGCCCGCGGCACCGTCGGATGCCTGCCACGTCCCCTGCCTCCTGTGCACCCTCTGCACCCGCTCCTTCCTGGATGTACACAAGACGGCGCGCTGGTTCCGGCACCTGCTGCAGGCAGCCTGGCTGCTGCTGCCCACCTCGCGGAACTGCCGCCTTGTCATGCTGTCCTGCGCGCGCACCTGCCAGCTCCGCCTGCACAGCGCCTCCGGGAGCAGCCTGCTCATCCACATCATCTTTGGTGTGCGGCAAGGCAATCTGGCCGTCTTCTGGACAGAACATTTTTTCAGTCCTTTCCTTTACATGGTATCTCAATGACTCGAGCAGAGCACATCTCATACGGATAAAGATATCATTGCTACCATCTCAGTCTTATAGAGAAGGACCAGGTGCTCCCTGCAGCTCAAGACCTGGAAGACCATCTCCTCCTTCAGGAATGCAGTCTGGGTCAAGATGTCTGATGTGTCATGAACAGTCATGCCAGCTGATGCTAGGGATCCCTGTCCTCCTTCTTGCCTTTTTTGAAGACTGGCGTGACATTGGCCTTCTTCCAGTCTTCCGGCACCTCCCCCGTTCTCCAGGATCTTTCAAAGATGATCTCTTTGCAGTGTGAAACTTCCTTTTAAAAGATAAAAATAAGTATTTTACAAAACGAATGAAGCTGAAAGCTTTAAATGACTGAGAAAACTGTATTCACTAGGTAATGATACTCCCCATCCTCTTACCAGGGGAAGTAAGAGCAGATAATATAAAGTAACAGATAAATTCAAGAATCACAAGGTATTTGTTCATTGAAAGGCTTTTCCTTCTAATTTAGGTAAAACATGTAGAAGTGCTAGAATACATGCCCAAGGAAGACTCTGGACCCATTAATTTCATGGTGCTCTTAAATTGGTTTGGGAAAAAGCTAAGTGGTAAGTCTAAAGCTGCTAAACTCCAGGAGAAATTTAGTTTCAAGTGTCTGGATACACAATTCCTTCTTGGGAGAGCTGTTATTTTAATTTTTTTTACACTTCAGAAGTCCATTACAAGATTCTTCTAGATTATTTTCATGGAAGGCCAAAGCACACATGCAAAAACATCACGAAATCCAAAAATGATTAGGCATAGTAAATCTTCTAGGGAATTACTAAACTGAATTGGATGTTGATGTGTACTGTGAAGAACTCGCTTGGGGCCGTAGTATAACGCCATTGATTTGATCTGCTGCCATAGTATTAGTATGCTAAGTTTTCTCCCATCTTCTTGAAAAGTGGCAGCTAGGGGGGTGTGCTTGAAGAACAACGCTGCTGCCATTCCTTATTTTGAAACATGAACACAGTTAATTAACTATATGATTCACACAAAGGTCTTGGCACAGTAACACCTACTGTCTTGCAGGTATCTCATCATATTCTAGCACAGTCTCTGGGAACCTGGAATAGAGCCAATTCTGATGTTTAAAAGGAAAAAGTACATATGCGCAAGTAAACATATTAAAGAGTTTGGGAGAGTTTTACCACTAAAATTAGAATTCCATACTCCCTACTTCCAAAGTATTGCAACTTGTTGTATTTATTTATTTATTTATCTTCCTGCTTATCGTGACTTTCCAGTAAACGCAGTTTTCTTGCTATTGCACAAGTGGGCTGTAACTTTAATATCAGGAGCACTGGTATTTTAAAAATAGAAATTGTCTTGAAGATCCTAAATTTGGGGTACAGACTCTTATTCATGCCTAGTATTGACAAGTTTGGGCTGCTGTCATCTCGAAACTGTCTTCTAGTTTTATTAAGCATTTTACATTAATGCCACATTATATATATATATATATATAGCAGGATGGCATGAATGAAACCTAATTTCATGACTGGAGGTTTTATCCATGTCTTAGAAAATACTTTGACCATCCAGCACTGCATGTCAGTATTTGATCACATTTCCTTCAGCAGTGAGGAATCATCATACTCCAAAATAAACTGTTCGTCTATCACAGAAAATAGGCCAGCAGACTACAAGCTCACATCCTCCCACACGTTTTTAAAAACTAAGACTCAATATTTTAATTCATCTTAAAGGCATCTGGTAATCTAAGGAGGTGACATTTTTGATCACCAGTGTTTTTGTCCTCCCATGCTGTAGTGTAGAGGCAGAAGTGCAAACACTGGAATTAAGCACCTTGCCTGTTTGCACGGCTGTGTTCTTACAGGCTTGAACTAGCGGAATTTTAGCCCAAACAGATAGGCTGTCAACTGAGCTAAGGTGACATACTGCTTTCTGCAGGTACTGCTCCCAAATAAGCTATTAAAATGGTTAGAATAATGCTGCCTTAGTTACATATAAAATCATTCTTTCTGCAGAAGGCTTTACTAATGCCCTTGCAAGTGGAAAGGAAGAAGAAAGACAAAAAGGAAATAAGGAAATTCTCTTTTGCAGCCAACACCGTCACTTCTTGTATTTATGCAACACAGTTCACTGTTCCAGCAGAGCTTTGATCAGGTTACTTTTCAGGGCCCTTTTTATTTAGGTACATCCAATGAAAATATTACCATTTTTGTACCCCTTAAATGTGCACATTAGAAATATTTTCATGTTTCAACTTTGATTATCTCAGTATGAAAGCACTATTTAACTTTTTTTTTTTTTCTCACACTGGGTCAAGCCTGAGCCTTAAGCCCCCAGCTTCCACTTGGCATGCCGCTGGTTTTAATTTACCTAATTATTTTGGCAAGAGGTACTAGAATGGGAATGAAGAACAAGAAACCATCTAAGAACTTTCATATTTTATCTGAAGCAAATCATGTTGAGCAAATATGCTTAGTTTTATTAATTCTCAGTCCTGGGATGGAACAGCATTTCTTTTTTTTTCATGGGAAAAAAGACATCTCCAGCATTATTTTAATTGTAAGCATTAGGTTGGCTTTCTGTTACATATATCAAATTTAAGAGCTAGAGGCTTTGAATTTTTGTACTCATTTTAGTTTATTACAAATACACATATTCCGCACTTATTCACATTAGAAACAAAATCTTATAGAACCAAAAGTGCTTTTATTAAATATCACAAGAACCCAGAAACACATAACACAGTGCACACCCCTTCAGCTTCAACCAGGTATAAAACTCTTAAAATATCTGAAGACAATCTCTTACACAGAGTACACTGCACCAACTGTTACATGTGCTTGCCAAGGTGCTTCAAACTGAAAGTGCTTTCAGACTGATCTAGACTGACACTAACCTCAATTTTGTTTCCATTAGCAGTCACTCGAGCTGCTTTTGCTACAGGATTTTTTAAAAGGGAAAAACAAAATCCCTCAAATACCTCTGACTATGGCAGAAAAATATCAGGCACTAAGACAATTGAACAAACAAAACTAATGGCTCTGACCAAAACAAACACATAACCTTCCAGGGAACCAGAGCCTGGATGACTTTGCACACCTCCTCTGTTCAGCAATACGCAGGGAAAAGTTGGAGTGGTTGCATGCGTGCCTAAAAACCCCAGTATTCCAGGGACAAGAGCTCCTCATGGGTTAGTTCCTCTGACTCTCTTGCCAAAACCTCTTGTAGGTGTTCCTTATATTAACTCCTCAGAAAACCTCAAAATCCCTGCCTTGAAGGGGAATCTTCAAGAGGTGTCCAGAAAGCCTCTGAACCTCTGCGGCTCTCGAAACTTAGGCAGAGCATTTTCAAGGAGGTTCCCTTCAACAGGCAGAACAGACACAAAAATCCTGAGAAATCCATTTCTGTCTTTTCAAAGGGGCAGCATGTTTCACAGCTGAGGACAAATTTACTGGTGGTCCCACAGTTAAGTTTCTTCCCTGGTTGATTACAAAGCTAATTCAAACCTCAGATATGTAACTACCTGAATCCCCCTTTATTAAAAACATTTATTATTAAATGTTAAGGCAGCCTGGAAAACTGCATCATCAGTCTGAATTGCAACTTCCACCTAAACTCATGCTCAGAGCCATTCAAAAGCTACTTGCTTTTGAAATGTTACCGTAATGCCGTAATTCTGTGGCTTTGCCGAAGAGACAGTTTAACCAAAAAAAAAAAAAACCCAAAAATGTTTGCATAAGTGCAAATTCACTGTGCTGAAATTCAGAGCTCTCCTTCATGTCTTCAGCCTCACTTGCTCTTCACAGAGCAGCATGCCTGTGTTCAGCTGCCAGAGAAGTTCCAGAAGTCAGGAACAGGGCATCTATTTGCACGCTTCTGAAGTGATCATCATTGCAGTTACACTTCAAGCAGCAGTTTTTTTCCCCAAAGAGGAAATTATAAACAAAGGAAAATACGCTTTTCTTTCTCTCTCCTACAAATCCAACTTTTTTCAATTGCATGTTTCGGAGAAAGGCGTAGCATTACCAAACTTAAGTATCCCCAGTTATGATCAATGCAAGCTTTAGTTTAGATCAATATAATCCATATAATTACACTGAGTTAATGTAGTTTATGCTTTATAGTTTGAAGTTTATGTAAAGTTACATTTTCACTTGCACTGCATTGAAAATTTTAGGACAGCATTTCACCAGAAGACAAACATGCCTCCTCTTCCTCTAGCAACACAACCTTCCTTCTGGAGAGAGACATCACAGACTTTATGATAGCCAAGGAAACTCTAACAAAAATGCGCAAGGCAAGGAAAGCGAACGGGATCACAATCTGCATGAGATGGAAAATTGCTGTGCTAAATTCACTTAGCAAGCACGTCAGAAAGAAGGTGCCCAGGCTCACACAAGGGTAGAGAGCAAGCTTGGCAAACATGAAGGCATGCTCCTTGCCACCGTATCTAGCGAAAGGATGCAGAGTTTCTCTCTCATGGAGAAGGGCTGTAGTCCATATTGCAAACTGAAATATACTGGCAAAGAAGGTGATAACGCAGCTGACCTGGATGGCTTCTATTTCATTGTGAGATCTCTCTGCAAATTCACTGGTGAGCTGGTACGCCAGCGGGAGCCCCCCGATGAAAGCCAGCGAAAGTATGTTAAGCAGTCCCATTAGTCGTGTAGCCTTTGTTAGATAAAGGAAGAGAGAGTGGTGGACAAACCAGAGAAGGCCAATTGTTACAAAAGAGCCGAAGTAGGCAAGGTAGTTCGGTCCATATTCACTTAAAGCCTCAAGGAGACTGTCATGGAACTTTTCCTTAACTTCTCCGGGATCTGGGACATTGTCTTCACTGTGGAGAGAAAACTTACTTTACTCTTCATGTTAGTGATAGAAGACGGACCTGGAGCAACACTGAACTATGCTGTTTTAATCTGATCTAGTACAAATGAACAGGCACCCACTTTATTTGTATTTCTCCAATACCTAAGTTAAAAAGAGCATTTCTAATAAATGTTCTAAATATGAACTGGATCTAAAAGAAAACCTAACTCATTTTCTTTCTTTTTAATTAGCATAATAGAGCTGCCAATAGGACTGAAAATCTTTTACTGATATATGCCATTTATTTGGAAATACAAACCATAAAGCAAGTGTTGTTCTTCAAGGCTTCCAAGTACCTCATCCCACCCCAACATGCACTTAGTATGCTAGTGATGAAATGTGCATTTTAGAAGACTTTTCTTCATGCTCTGTACACTTTACAGAATTGTACTTATGGTAACCACTGCAAACTCTAAAAGTCAAAGACAATGCTGCTAGTCCCGCAATAATAATATATTTAGCAACACAAAATGTGAGCGCCAGCACAAGCCTTACCATATGTCCAGAATAAGCAGAGTTGCTACAATAGCGTAGACCCCATCACTGAATGCCTCTACTCGCTCCTTACTCAGAGGCTCACTGAGGTAAAAAGTGAAGGTCTCTAAGCTATGGTGTTCCTCTTCATCTCTCTCACCTGGAAAAGAGATCGGGATGGTTAGTAAGAAAGGAGAAGAACCAGGAAGTATAAAATAAGGTAGTTAAAAATGAAAACAAGTGATCATCCCTTCTCGTTCTCTCCACGTGGGCAAATTTTCTGTGGAAGCAAGGCTGCCACTCATCCACACAGGTTAGTCACACACCTGCTTCTGCAGCTGTGCCTCTGCCCGAGGTCTGTTTTACTTTTCGGGACAATGAGCACTTCAGGAACAAAAAGCTGTCCTTTAAGTACATGGCAGACAGTTTCTACAAGTCAGTAATGCCCTGGGAGCTTAATTAAGCCAAATATTTAGCTAAGCAAAACAGGGCTTCCTGAGTTGTTGTGCAGCATCCAAGAGCCTATCTCATCCACTCAGCGTGCAGAACTGCATGGGGAGGGCAGTGCTGGGTGAATCAAACCACCTGTTTTGAAATAACTCCAGTCTTTGGCCAGGAGATGGGGCTCTGGAGCTGTTAAAGGGAAATGTGCAACTCATCCCTGAGCTGCCCAGGCAGCCACTGCACATGGTGCTGCTGCACCATGAAGGGAAAGCTTTACAGGCTGTTGAGCAAGTACAGAATTTAAACACAAGCAAGTGTAATCGCATCTGTTAGCAGTGCACTCACAAAACAAAAACAAATAGCAAAGATCTCTGCTCCAGACAGAGCACCAGGAGGTGCTCTCTTTTCTTCTTCTCTGCTGCACTGTTAGCCCTCTGACAAGGTGATTCACACACTGCAGTGACCTGTTGCAGCAAGCACGGGCAATATTAGTACAAGTTTATTCTCTGGCTCTCGTTTCAAAAGCATATCTACCTTCTTGCCAGATGTTACTGCCCCATGGCAGAGCCAAAAGTGTGTACCCACTTGCAGTAAACACAGAGTACAGGAGTAGCAGACAGAAACACAAATGTGTTTTTCTTCTGATTCACTTGTGCAGTGCTAATTCCAAGGACATAATCTCTTGGATGTGGTTGTGTGGTCAATTCATGTTGATGCCAAAGCGTGGGACAAAATCCTTCCTAACACCGTTTTCTCCTTTATTTTAGCAGCAGCCTCCTTTCTGGTAGAGTTAATGAGCTGTTGGTGTGGTTGTGCAACTTTTGGTACGGATGAGAGGTGGAAAGACAACACTGCAAGGAGCATGATGACAGGCAGCACAGGTTTAGGCTGACTTGAAGCACACGTGAAATCATTTCTTCAGACCACAGTAATTAACTGATCAGAAGTAACAGACTAAACAGACTACCCTAGAAGTGCTTGGCCTACACCACTACTGCTGCTTGTTAAGTGCTCTCAGATACTGTGTTGATTTTCAGTTTGGGAACCTGGGAACATTCAGTATTGCTGGGGAGAAACAGAGTTAGGCAGTGAGTTTTCTGTATTCTTCAATGCTCTTGTTACCTTTTAAATGGGGAAGAACAGGTGGGTGTAAGCCATCACATATGTGCACATATATTCAGGAGAAAACAGAGAGGTTTTGCTTACAGAAACTCTGTGTACCTTATACAGATCAGTAACAAATTAAGGAAAACATGGGGAGACACCGCATATCACAGGATCACAGACTGGCTGAGATTGGAAGGACCTCTAGAGATCATCCAGTCC
Organism: Tinamus guttatus; assembly: GCF_000705375.1. The sequence goes on along the minus strand of NW_010578806.1, from coordinate 28,011 downwards.
AACCCCCTGCTCCAGCAGGGACAACCAGAGCACGTGGCACAGGGTGGCATCCAGGGGGGTTTGGAAGATCTCCAGAGAAGGAGACTCCACAGCCTCTCTGGGCAGCCTGTGCCAGGGCTCTGTCGCCCTCACAGGAAAGAAGTTCTTCCTCACATGGAGATGGAACTGCCTGTGTTTTAATTTATACCCATTAGCCCTTGTCCTGTCACTGGCTACCACAGAGAAGAGTTTGGCCCCATTCTCTTTACATTCTCCCCTCAGGTACTTGTACATGTTGATGAGATGCCTTCTCAAATCTTCTCCAGGCTAAACAGGCTGAGTCTTTCCTCATAAAATAGATGCTCCAGTCCCTTAATCATCTTCATTGCTCTGTGCTGGACCCTCTTGAGAAGCTCCACATCAAGTAACAAATGTAGAAAATAGGAAAGCAGAGGGAAAACAGTTTGGGAAGCACAACAATACATCTGCAGAGTAGGATGTTCTGGATATCAACAATGAAAACGGGACTAGAAGAGAATTACTATGTTTTTTGGATAACATGTTGATAATTTACAGTGTATCTGTACGGTCCTTATGAATATTGCTACTCACCAACAATCTTGGTTTTACACCATGTAATGAATCGACTGAAGTGTGGAAAAACGATAACGAGCCCAAGCAGTACATAAGACTATGGAGAGGAAGCAAGACAGGTTTAGTTTAGTTACTGAAACATAAATTTGCTTTTAAGTTTAACATTAAATAATTATTCTCAATATTTAGGTATAATAACATGAAAGAAAAAAAAGAATCTTGATTGTATGACATGGAAGAGATTCACCTGAAACATGAGGTTTTTTGGACAGTGATTGAATGAGTAACAACTGAATGTACATGCACCTGTAAAACAACCCTGGGTACTACAAATGAAGGAGAGAATATTATGTTATGAATATAATATATTCTGGGTGCAACCTAACAGCTAGTTTAGAACCTCAGTATGTGGCTTAGAAACAGCAATGAGGATGGCTACAAATGCTAAAACAGAAAAGGACATAATTCTGCTAACAAGGATGTGAATGTAGCAATCGTTTCTTTGGAAGTTGCGATCACTCTATGTTTCTAATGTTACTTTTCACTTGTCCTTCAGCCAGGAACACCCCATTTATCAAATGAACTGTCCAGGCAGCCCTGCACTGTGCTGGCAGAGTTGTCTGGATAGTCATGGGAATAGCCAAAGTTGAAAAGAACTGGAAGAAAAAATCACTTTCTTTGGTTAAATGACTTTTGTAATTTCAGCATGCTGCTCAAAAGGAATGATTGGAATAAAGTGACAGGCAGAGAGGAGTGGGACAGAAGAGGATTCAAGGGTTTTTTGGCTATGATCATAGAAACACCTGCCAGGGACACAGTGCCTTGCTGCTTTTGACCACTATTCTACACGAGCTTCATAAAAGTGCACAAATATCTTCTGGTTCCCTTATAGCAGCTGACTTCTTTAAAGTTACATTGAACAGCTCTGCCAAGCAGTCACTACAAAAAACACTTTTTTTTTTTTTTTTTAAAAAGGTACCTCTCTGAAATTTGAGAACATCTCAAATATGTCTGGTAGTGTTAAGAGTGTTCTAATAGTGTCTGTTTCCTAAGCTCTTTTTTAAAGTGTGAAAAGGCCTCTATGTCTCTTTTTCCATCTGTTTTTAGGGCAGAACTAAACCACGCCGTATGGTCTGCGTATTACCTCTGTACCAGGGACAGGGCACAGCAGATGACACACTATTCACACAAGAGTAACCTGGAGAGTAATTTGAGTATGACTGATATACAAAAAAAAAAAAAAAAAAAAAACAGTATGGAACAATAGGAGGGAGTAGAAGGAAGTAAGCATGTGATTCACAGAAGAAGAAAATAAAACATTTTCAATGAAAATTAGACATCGTCCCACTTGGACTTCATCACACTGTGTCACTTGATCAGTTTCAATTCAGTTCCTTCCAAATTCGGGAATTATTTAGACTATGATAATTCCCATGGAATGTTTCTTAGATACATCTATTCCTACGGAATGAGACAGAGGCAGGGAAGCCCCGGATACATCCAAAAAAACACTTTCCA
>NW_010578806.1:836-18919 GCF_000705375.1 Tinamus guttatus | reverse complement strand
CCGCCATTTCGCGACCGCCCCTTGGTCTGCACCGCCCCTGTCTCCGCCCCGGGAAGGAAGTTTGTCCCTGTGGATGTGGTAGGGTTGTAGTTCCGTGACGGGTTGCGGCGTGGCTGGGGGGGTTGGAACTCGTTAAAAAAGATGTATTTGCATTTTCTGGAAGGCGCGTGATTCAGAGGATTGCAGGGGCTCTGGGGGTGTGCGTGTGTGTGTGATACCTGGATTCGTGAGAGACGCCCAATCATCACGCTTTCATCTTTCATCAGTGTTTCTCTTTCTTCTTTTCCAGTTTCTAGAAAGTCCAGTCTAATGGATTTAATAAAACACCCGTCAGAGAAAAGGTTGGCAGCGCGGGCTGTCAGAGTATGTCCACTCTGATGTTAAAAAAGAATGTTTTAGGATTGGCGAGAATGTGACTGATGGCCACTGTGGAGCTTAAGTGCCATTAGGTGTTCAGCTCTGCTCAATGAATGGAGATAGGTTTCTAAAATAGTCTAAACCAAAAAAAAAAAAAATCCAAATTTTGCACTCCTGTAGTATGGGAGCTGCTTCCAGTAAACCACAGCTTTTTTTGAGCATTCCTCTGTGAACTCGAGGAAGTAGAAGAAGCCAAACCAGAAATGTGCAGCTGATCTGGAATGAAATTGTAATTCCGAAAAAAGTTTGTTGTTGTTTTGGGGTTTTTTTTGTTTGTTTTCTGGAAAGAATAGTCTGAGAAACGTGCTAGAATTGCAGTGGGAGTCTCTGGAATCATAGAATCATAGAATCCTTAAGGCTGAATGGGATCTCCAGGGATCATCTAGTCCAACCCCCTGCAATTCATAAAGATCCATAGGAATCAGAAATAATACATCATGGTCAAGTCAGAAGTTGCAAGAACTGGTGCAAATCACTGAACTGTGTCCCAGGCTCTGCACAACAGAGGACTGTGTTTGAAATTAACTGTTAAAGCATCTGGAGCTTGCAGGGAAGTGGATGGTCTATATTCCATAAATGATCAGCCTAAGAGATTTTTGGTAGTTTTCTTGGAAAGAGGAGTGTGTAAAAGAGCTGGAAATCTGGATGTTCTTCAGATTTAGTGTGCTGGAAGCAAGGAAACCACAGGAGAGAATTGAAAACCTGAGAGAAATCGCCTGGGAAGTGATATCTCTTCACTGGGGCGGCAGCAGCTCAATAACGTGTATAGGAGCGGGAACTTTTCTGGGGCACTCAAACAGGATGGCAATGAGCCGAGATTGATCTCTCTGATCTGCTGAGGAAATACAGAGGCAACCCTCACCCCCTCAGTCTAGTAGCTGTATGATTTTCACTTACAAAGGTCCACCAGTCTTTGTACACATCGTTTTTTTTTATCAACTGTCAAGGCTGGCATTGGACTATTTTTGTGTACTCTACATTATAAAACGTGCTGAACAGCATATGTTCAATGCAAACTGGCAGTGTGTAAGGCAGGAGATAAAGCGCAATTAGCTTAGAGTGCAGCATAAAGTGAGTTCACAAGGGAGGAGACTGAAGTCCATTTCTATGTGCCTTTTGTGAAGTGTTTTGTGGCACATTTAACTAGAGCTCAAACAGTATTGCACGGAAGTGAAATCCTTCCAAGCATGCAGATCATTGCATGACTACTTTAATTTTGTAATGTATATTCACAAATTCTTTAAAGGTAAAGCAAGACAATGAAATAGATGAGTTAATGGATCTCATGCAGCATTTCCGATAATTATTAACCATGGTTTAAAGCCTTTTATTGCGCTCCATCCTGCACTTGAGCAATCACTGTCCTTCATAACTTTGCTGTCTGGAAAATGAGGTATTTTAGTGTTGCACACTGAAAACTTCTGCTGCTAGGGTTGAAAAAGAAGAAAAAGGAGGTTGGAGGCCTTTTGCCCACACCAAATTACTGTGCATGGTGGTTTTCAGTTGGGTGACTGGTGCAATAGAAATAACACCTGCATTGCCACAACTAGGCAGTACCTTCTCTGGCCATTTTTGCAGCTAAAATACAACTTTGCTGTATGTTTTCTTTTGTCTGGGTGAGGTTAACTCAAGGAACTACCTATAGCTGTTTCACCAACTCTGAAATGAAAGAAACGTCTTAGATCTTGCATTCGCTGTTAAAAACACTGCTGTTTTCTCTGGAAATCAAAGTTAAGGCTGTTGGGATATACATCTATCCTAATATAAAATATAGAGATACCTGGGAAACAACGTTACTGTGAGGCAAAATAGTTGAGAAAAAATCCCGTGCTCACTTACAGGGTTGAGTTTACCTTGTTTGTTGTAACAAGGGAGTTGCTTGTCTTCAATACTGCAGTTACTACCATATAATACCTTGCAAGTGCCCTGAAATGCTTTTTGATGGTAAAGAACTTGGCAGAATGAATGTTCGGAGTCGTCCTTATGGTGATTTTTGATTCTTGCGGTGCTCTGGAGAATGATGGGGTTTCTTTGCAATGCCAAGCAGTGAAACTTAGCACAGTCCCCCTGCATCCTGGTACTCTTCTGTTGCTTGCATAGTGTGCTTAGGTTATGGAGCAACGTTCTCACAAATTACTGCTGATGTAGAGAAGCTGAGCCTGACACAATATATTGCAGCAGCGTGAGACTGCTCTGTAGACAGGGTTTTTTGAGGCCATACATGGCTGTTATTTCCTAAATGGCTCTGTGGCAGTGTGCTGCAATAATGTGCTCCCGTGTGCTGTTGCAGTGCGTTTTGAAATAGACCAAAAAGGGGCATGCAAAAGGGGCAATGTGTACACACTTCATTTAGGAAGCTTGAATACGGGTTTCCTAGTGGTCTTTATTCCTCTAAGGCAAATAGGAGGTGAAAAGGGGTCTGTAAGAGTCCTTTAGAGAAAGTCTAACCGCAGAACTCATGTGGAAGGGCCTAGTTTTCAGGCGCAGGATCCCAGTAATTTATAATGGAAACAGTGTTTTTATCAGTTGCTCTGCAGAAAGTGCTGTTGTTTGTGGTACGGATGTTTGTGATACAGCTGTTTTCGCTTAGCCAGGGACATATGCAGTATTAGAGAAGGGGAGCATGACCTAGGCATTTTCTGATGCAAACATCTGTTCTCACGTAGAAAGGGGACAAATTTCTGTAAAATTCACTCCTACTCGCTGTACTAAAGTACACTTTATGGAAATTATGCCTAGGAGAAAATGTCACTAGTCCTTCCGCATTCAAATGAATTCTGTGAGGTTTCTTAGTGTCTTGAAGTGCCTTTTACATGAGCAAGAAAGGAGGATTGGAGAAGCGTGCAGGAGCACGCAGCTCTGCTTTAGCCTTGTTCACACTCGCTTTAATGGCAATACTTGTGCAGGGCTTAACAGGAACAAGGTTAATCAAACACAGAGGGCTTATGAAAGGAGTTTCTGTGGCAGTACGTTGTAAAATCCACAAATACCAGTCTTAATCTACTGGCTTCTAAGGAACAAACACTCAGGAACCATTACATCAGCTATCTGCATAGGTACATTAACCTTTCCACCTAACCTGCGTGCTTCTTCTGCAACCCAGTTGCTTTGGGTTGTTCTCCCTCGCAGACTCGCTGAAGATACTACAACATGTCAAGTCACACCTCAAAAAAAGAAAAACGATTTCTTTTTACCTCAGAATCCGTTGCTGAAGGTCATTCTGGTAAGCAAAACCCTGATCCAAACTCTCCTTTTGTTAAATACTTGTACTGAGGAACGCTGTGTGGTGAAAGTGAAGTCATTTCTACCCTAATGGAGAAAAGGAAGGATTGATCACTTATTTTTATTAGACATCAGAGTCGTTTCCTTGTGCACTTTAAAGAATTTATTTGTTTGGTATGCTATATAATCAGGGGTTATACTTGAATTTTAAACTTTTGCTTGAGAGAAGCGTGGGGAAGTCTTTTACAGGTAGACTTGCAGTTGCAGCATATACTGGACGTTGATTTCTTTCGCAATTCTGTAAGGAGAATGACTTTCTGGCTATGTCTATAAAAGCGGATCATTAGTTTGGGGCTTCTGAAATGTTTGGAATATTATTCATTAATTTTAGTCACAGCTGCATTCCAGGTAATGCTACAAGATTAAATGTGCTTCTTTCGTCGCGTTGCTGTTCTTAATACAAATGTCTATATGCCCCAGCCTGTGAAAAATAGTCTCCTTTCTGGTTCTCGGCCTGAAGCTTTATGTGCGGTTCCTTTTATTTGTTTATATTTTTAAGGCAAAGACGTTGTCAAAGACACAGATTATTTTTTTTTTTCTGACAAAAACATTTCAACAATGTTGATGGACTGGAGGAATTTTGAACTTCCATAAGGAACCCTATGGCTGAAGCTTGCTACAAAGGTAGTAATAGGTCCCATTATTATAACCTTTACACGACATATATTTTAATGCTAAGATTGAGAAAAAAATGCTTTTGTCTGCAACATTGCTTCACCGCAATAGAATGAAAGCCAAAAAGCCAACGGTGGGAAGGTCGTGGTGTTGTCCCACGCTGAAGATTTGCAGCTGCGTTTGTTGCTGTGTATCTGTTTTTTGCAGTGAACCTGCTCGTCGTTAGGTGTGGCGTGTTCTGACACCAGCTACATGACTCACCCCTGCGTCTGCGCAGCCCCTGGGGAGCACTGCAACACCTGCAAAGCGAGCGCAGCTCCCAGCCTGGTCGCTGGAGCTGCCTCCATCTCGTTTGCTTGGTGCAGCTGTGCTCTGTGTTGCAACGGGGCGCAGAGCTGGAGGCAATAAAACCGATGGGTTCGTCCAGGTCACGCTGTCCCTGCTTGAGCATCAGAGCCCGTCGTGTGAAGCTGTTTCTTGACCTGCAGAGCTTGGTTTGCCGCAGGGTGGTCGACAGACTTGCAGATAACAGGCTGGGCAACAACAGGGCATTGCTGATTTTACAGCAGGCTCTACAAATGACTCCTAAGTCTGAATTTCGACCACAGCTTCTGTATTTTGCGCTTTAGTCTTCAGACCGTAGTTAGTTTTTATCCAGCTACAATGTTTTGTACCCAGCTGTGCAGTTGTGTGGCTAAACCTATTCTGGATTTTTTTTATTTTTGTAGTGAAGGTTAATGCCTCTTTCTCATTTTGGGTCTACAGATCCAATCATCAAAGGTATATTTCTGAAGAAATCCTATGGATTGCATTTACCCGGTTCACTTATCATGATGAGACAGAGAACCTCAGTTTGTACCAAGATATATATCATTAACTTCAAAGAATCCAAATGCCCTTCTGAAAAGAAAATAATGGTATTCTCAGTTTTTGTTTGGACAACAAGCAGTTAATGGCTAAAGAATATGTAAAACCTATTTTTCTCTAATGCTTTTGTCCATAAAATGCTTTTTTTCCCTTTTATTCTGTCTTGTCAGAAATTTTACTGTAAGAACTTGTGAATGGCCGGTGCCATGTTGTCCCTGAGAATATCTGGAAATCCTCTAAACTCAAATGAGCTGAGCTGTAAGAGTGTTAAAGCATATGTCTTTAGGTAATGTCTCTTGTGATCCAGAAAAACATATGGGATATGAGATATATGAGATATCAGAGGTCCCCGCAGAAGGTAGTGAAGGGATCAACAGTCCTGATCTCTGGCTGTTATAAAATGCATATGATGTTGCACACAAAGTGCACTACAAATTTTAAAGCAAAGAGGGGAAGAAGAGAAACCCCCTACCAAAGGGACTTCTCTTTTATTGAAATGAATATTTCAGCATTGCTTTCACTGCCCTTTTTTTCTCTCACCTTGGAAGCTGCTGGGCCTTGCTGATGACAGATTGACTTGAAGGGAGTGAAAACACACATTACACACATAATGCATACATTTCAGAGCTGAGATTGTTAAAATTGAGTCTTGGCGGTTGCTTTTGCAGAGGTCTGCTGCCCACTAGAAAGGAAATTTTATCCCAAAATTATTTTTTGCTTCTCACAAGAAGAAATATTATGCCTTTCTTATTTTTGTTCTTTAGATAAGATGTGTGACCAGATAAGCGATGCTGTTCTGGATGCTCATCTTGCCATTGATCCAGATGCCAAAGTTGCCTGTGGTAAGTACAGTGCACAGATTAACTAAATCCAAGCAACTAATCTATGCCGATTTAACATTCTCTGTTCCAAGACAATTGCTGGCAGTCAGCAATTCCAGAGACAAGAGGCCAACTCTGGCATCCTATCGGAAGGAAAAGCAGGAAAGAAAGCAGCAAAAACATGGACAGGAAAAGGAAACAGGGAGTATTCCATACAAGTTAAAAATGAGCAAATGTATGGTTGAAAGGGCTACAGATAATGAGGAATACAAGAAAACTAGGGAAGAAGAGAATTGAGGAAAGATATATATCAAGGCATGTTTCTTGATATAGTTAGCAAACTGTGTTAATAAAACTTAAAATCCCGAAGTATTGAATGCGTATTTATCCTGCCTTTAGAGAAGCACGGTGAAGCTGTTGGTTCACAGTAAGATGAAGTGCACAATTCATTTGAATGTGACTCTCATTGCACTCATTTACCCTTTCTTTGGGACTTTGTCTTAGGGCTTTACTTTATAGAGACATGGTCGCTGTGCAACATCATCTCTTCCAGATGCTAAAAACAAGTGATTAAAGGAGAGCACAGCTGCCAGTGGGACATGGACACTGAGAATGGGAATATTTCTAAATGAGAGTGTTCTTAAAAAGTCACCTGAATGCGAAGCCATTGCATTCATAGAAGAAGCTGTAACTCTCGGGACAGAGCTACAGATCAGAGGACTAGCTGCATCCCGGGAATACAATCACATGACACGTGGTCAAAAAATACCTCATGCGTTCCTTGGAAGCATAGCTGTGAGCGGTGAGAAGTGGAGAGAGGGCTTAACGTCTCTGTTTGACTCAGGAAAGCGTGTATTTGGGTATTGCATGATGCTTTGAAAGTGCTAAAAGCTGAAGAGCATCTCAGAGGAGAGCTACAAAACTGACAAGGATGGAAAAACATGTTTTAAGAGATGTGAGAAGTAGGATCAGTTTGTCTTACTAAATGGAATACTATGATGTGACATGATTATTTATGTAAATCCCTGATTTTTGTAGCCTGTTGGGGAAAAAAACAGCAAAACTTCTGACTGGAGTCAGAAAACTCAAATTACCATTAAAGCACAAGTCTTCCTAGTTGCCTAGGCACAGATTTTACTTAAAAAGCAATGAGTTGGAGAGCAGAGAGTAGTTAGTCCACTGAGTACAGGGTTTACTTTGTGAAACTTAGCATCTTGTGTAGAATTTCTGCTGTCTTACACAAGGCTCTAATCTGCAAAAACATTAAAAAAATAAAAGCATTAAAGAAATGCTAAGCCAGTAGTTTACAAAACTTTGAAAAGCAATTTACAGAGGTTTTGAAATGAGGTTCTATCTATCGGCAGAGACAAGTATCTGTAAAATTCTGTGAATTTTATTTTCTGCTTGATCTTCGTCACCAACCAGCTTTGCAGGTTCTGGTCTGAGCTGCTTCATTGCAGCAGGACAGAGCTGGACTGTCAACGCGCTGCCAACATCGTGTCAAGCAGTAGGTACAAGTGGTAACAAGCAGAAGACAAAATAATTATTCTAATTCTTCTGTGATTAAGCAAAACAAAATGCTCTTTGGAAATAAAAAGCGCTTCCTAGTGTGTCCGCTGAAGAGAGATATAGCTAACCAGCTACTACTGGAGTATGAAAAAAAAGGCAGAAGTTTTTACCTATTTTTCAAAATGTTCTTTTGGAGGATTTAAACCTGTAAGAAATAAATCTTTCTAAGAACCAAAAATCTTGTGTGGTAACTTTCCCTTGGGCAGAACAGCTGGGAGGTGTTTCCTGTAGTACTTAAACTTGAAATGAAATCGCATAAGCAAGATGGTAACTGTGTGGTGAGAGTGGTGGATGAAACTCACTGTAGACTAATGCAAAGGGAGCAATCTGAACAAATACGGGGAAATGTTTGGAGATGATTGCAGCCACTCACAAGTGAGGGTTTGGGGTTATAATAAACTTACGTTTCTGTGAAAATGGCCAGTAGCAGTCAAAAACACACAAAATGTTAGGTATTGCTGGGAAGGGAATGGAGAACAAAACAGAACATCATTAAGGCCTTATATAAATCCATTCTTGCCTCTGTGTTGAATACTGTATGCAGCCTCTTCTCCTTTTCCTGTTCCAAAAAAAGGCTGTATTAAAATCATAAAAAGTATGGTGAAGAGCGACAAATGTGGTTATTGTCATACAATGGTTTCCAGTGAATGGCATAGGCCTCTTCAGTCTAGAAGAGGAGGAATGAATTAGGTATGAAATACATATATAGGGTTATGTATGTTTTACGGATGTGGTAACTAGGGAGTAATTGTTACCTGTAAAAAGGAGCAAGCTGATAGGACGTTTGTGGGCTGGGTGGGCATTTGGAACAAACAGTATGTCATAATTTGCACAGAATTTGTAATGAAATTGTGGAGCTTCTTACTGCAGGATGCTACGAATGCTGGAAGCGGACAAATTAATGTAGCCATCTATCAAGCACTATTAATGCCAGCTGGTAACAAATGTTTCTACTTTATGTTTAGAAATCCTCAAACTGAAATTGCTGGAGACTGGGAAAGCGTTTGGAGAAATAGTGCTATATACATGACCTGTTCTTATGACTCACTGGGGCATTCGTTACTGGCCACCGTTGAGATAGAATAATTGAGTTAGATGGGCTCAGTTATCATCAAAACAACAGCAGTTTTGATGTTCTTTTTGGGTAGAGAGGGATTGCATAGAGAGCTATATACATACTAGGGCGTTGCTGTGAGTTCCCCTGTGGCTACTCAGTTGTTTATTGAACCATCCTTGGAAGGTGATTAACTCTAAATCTTTCTTCCACAGAGTGTGTAGCAAAAACTGGAATGATTTTGCTTTGTGGAGAGATTACTTCTCAAGCTATAGTGGATTACCAGCAAATTGTCAGAGAGACCATTAAGAGGATAGGGTATGATGACTCTTCCAAAGGTGAGTGAGATCCTTCATGTGTTCCTTCTCAGGTCTGTTCTGCACACAGTCATAGTCATGTTTTTAAGCTTTGATGTGGCAACTTGCAGGATTATACTGAGTATCTAAGTTCAAGAGGCCAGATTTCAACTAACAGCTCAAACGTGTCCATGTCCTGGATATCCTATGATAAAAATTTGCTCATGTTATTTGCTTCCACTGACAATAGAAAATAATGCTGGCATAAGAAACTTGAATTTAAGTCTTGGGAAATATGAAAGCATTAAAAGGCTTCTCTGGCAATTTGTGAACTTTTCAGTGGTCAGCTAATTTTCTAATATTTTCTTCACTAGGATTGGACTATAAGACTTGTACAGTTTTAGTAGCTTTAGAACAACAGTGTAAAGACATCAAGCGTGCTATCTCCCACGGCAAGAGTGATGATGACATTGGAGCAGGGGATCAGGTAATGGGACTTTTTTCCATAATCAAATTAGTACAAACATGAACTATTGAATTTGTAGTGGATAAGAATGAAAGGCCAATGTGTATGTTAAATTAAAGAATTTATGGCCAAACACTGCCCAGTCTGTTAATCACAAGTGCAAAACTGTGGTCCTCACTAGTTTCTACAAGACTGGCTTTGTCTGTTTCCAGTGGTCCTACTGGATAGTGCTGCATTTAAACCTTTTATCTGTAGGTGGCGGTGCTGGGCTTTCAAATCCTTAGGGAGTCTGGGTTTTGCTTCTCAGGAGACAAATGTTTTTGCAGGGTTTTTGTGTGTGTGTGTGTGTTTTGGTCAGAAGTGCGGAGAGGGCTGAAAAGGCGCTTTTTTTTTTTTTTTTTTTGTGAGCTCTGTGTTTCTTAAGTCTTTACAATAGAGTCTTAACACAGAGATATTCTTGGGAACAGACCCCAGATTCCTGTTAGAGAGCACTGCCCTGCCTGCAGATGCATAAATGATATTTTAAGGTGGCTATAGAGCATAGCGTATCCTGGCTCCCTGTTGCCGCTGTCTCTTTCCGAGCTTGGATAGTTTTAGACCAAGTGACAAAGACAGACACAGAAGTGGAAACAGACTATGGCAATGAGTGGCTTTGGTTCATGCTTTGTGTTTCAATGCAGGGTTTGATGTTTGGCTATGCCAGTGACGAAACTGAGGAATGCATGCCCTTAACAGTCCTCCTGGCACACAGGCTGACTGCGCGGATAAAGGCCCTGGGCCGCAGCGGAACGTGGCCCTGGGTTAGACCAGATGGGAAAACACAGGTTCGTAAGGAAGGTGCATATACAGGAGCTCATAACGTTGATGGGTGAGAAAGAACAGAACAGATTGACTCTGTCGGCTACTAAATCAGATTTTTTTGTTATTGTTCAAAAAGTGGTGGTGACAGTTTTATATTTCAAGGTGGGATGAGTATATTAAAGTGCACTTGTATATAACAAGCATAGTTTGCTTAAGCTGTTCTATCAGTGTCTTAACAGTTTTCTTCAGAATAAGGCTTTTTTTTTTTTCTGTTTTTCTCCTGGGGATTAGGATGACTGATAAATTACTGTCAACCAGCTATTTTTAAAGTTTTGTTTAGTGTTTTCCCAGATATGTTTTCCAGGAGCGTGTATGGAGACTGTGCTATGTTTTCTCAACTAAAGCATGCCTCTTCTTTTGTTAAACCTCATACTTGCTATATTTGATCTGTGGCCAGAGCCACTGACAGCTGCAGAGCTGAGTAGATAAATCCGTGTGCTGCAGTTTGGCAGTCCCTGAGGCTGTAAATCCTCCATCTTCCGAGCTGTGAAATCTGTAGGAATGGGAGGGAAATCTATACATGTGGCATTTCTGGGACAGCAAGGTGTTTTATTCTTAATCTCTCTTGCATTACTGGCAGTGAGCTGCATCAACTTCTATACTGCTGCAGCTGTGGCTGTGCAACATGTGGTGTGTCCCAAGTAGTACTTTTTGTCAGCAGGGCAGAGAACATGTGGATAGACTGACTTTTGTGTGGTGTAACTGTCTAAATCTTTCTGAGAGATAGAGAAGTTGAGAGGTTTTCCTTACCTACAAGAACACCTGTATTAAGGATAGAAAAATGCTAGAACGAATATGTGTATCTGTAAATGCCTGCATCTACACTGCCGTTTGCAAAGGAATGTTGCTTTAGACAGATGTCCATTTCTTTCTAGACTTGCCATGCACAGATCAGGATTATACTGATGCCTTATTGTCAAAGGGCAGGAAATGATCTCCGGATTCCATTAATCAGAGTGGAATCCAGCTCAGATCATGTCAGGCATTCCATTTAATTTCAATGGAGTATATCAGTATCAAGAGTAGAGGAACTGTAACCAAAGTTTTCATGGTGAGATTTTAGAGGAACTTAGGAGAAGGGGCAGATGTGGCAGAGATACTAATTTCCTATGACTTTAGTGTCTGAAAGTATGAGATGCTGCATAGGACAGAAGCAGGAAACACTCCTGAGAGGAAAAATTTCAGCTGCAGCTTGAGTAGGCACCACAGACAGCTGTCACAAGACATAAATCTGTAAAATGCTGGGTAGTTGTGGCATTCACAGAACAACTTGCTTTTAGGCTACTGTGGAATATTGGTGTACAGCCCAGCATACCATGCACTGCAGTTACTCATTTTATCCAGGTCTTCCAAAACAAATTTGGGTCTTACTTTGAAGATCCCCTGCTTGAAGTTATGTTAATGTAGGCAAACTGTGAATGGTTTTAGCATCTGACAGATAAAATGACAGGCTTCTGTAGCTTTCCTACTGTTGTTTTGCTTCTCAGTGGCAGTATATGTATACTGTCCTTAACTCCATTTGGTAGAGGTTCTACGGTACTTTCTGTTATTTTTCTTGTAGTGCTTGTAAGCATCAGCAACAATCCAGCCCTTTCATCCTATTTCCATTTTTTAGTTTCTGTGAAAGAAATGTGAGGTTCATTTCTTCAGGTTTCAACTGCTGTTCTGCCTGAAGGAGAGTACCATGAGCGTGTTCTTGACCTTGGAAAGTCGCTGCTCTTCTTTCTTTTCCAGGTAACAATGGAATACAAGGAATGCAACGGAGCAGTGGAGCCCATCCGAGTGCACACGCTTGTGATTTCAGTACATCATGCTCCGGATATACCTCTGGAGCAAATACGGAAGGAGCTAATGGAGAAAGTTGTTAAAGTAGTAATTCCAGAAAAGTACCTTGATGAGCACACGATTTACCACCTCCTTCCAAGTGAAAAGTTTGTAGATGGTGGTCCTAAGGTATGGTACAACCTTAGGTAGGGGACAGCTTGAACACACTTGGACTGTGCTTTATCATGTGCATCTACATATTCTCCTGCACAAAAGTGCAATGAATTGGTACACCTTTAATTAAGATAACCTACAAGTTTTTAAGGATGTTTCAGTCACTTCTACTTGAGATTTCCCATTGGGCGTCTGGGATCTAAACTGAAGCTCTATCTGCTTGAGCAGCCAATTGTAGAAATACTTGATTTTTTGTCTTGCCTAGAAGATACATGACCAAAAATTTGCCCTTAAATTGGCCCTTAATTTATATACTAAAGTGCATGACTTGAAGCATCTCTTTCCTTTCCCACTAAAACTAAAAAAAAAAAATCAAGAAAATTTAAAGAATATATTCTGAAAGCTGTAGAACTTTCAGTGAAGTCTGTATATAAAGCCTTGCTGCTCATTGGAATTTGACACGTGTTCAGCTATGCAGTTGCCAGCAACTGGCAAGCACTAGGCAAGTAGGGAATTGCTGTGGAATGGTAACAAAATTGGCTATACAAAACCCTCTCATTCTGTGTGAAATCAATGAGGAACAAAAACTACCAGATGTGCTTATGATCACAGTGAGATGATGCAGAGATGACATAGACATCTCTGACATAGAGAGCTGGGAAGAGGAAAGGAGAGGCACTTGTGGCACAAGTGAACATTGGGTGAACTCAGCTCTGATGCTAAGTTCCTTTGTGCAGGACAGCACTGAGCCACAGATCTATGAAGTCCTCTATTCCCTTCTCCTATTTCTTTTGTAAGTGAAGGCTGCTAACCTGTTAGGTAAGAAGTGTTTTAATTTTCAGCAAGGCTTTTGCTCCCATAAACTCTTGGCCTCAACCAGGTGTTACTGGCAGAAATCATTGTCCAGTAATCCACAGGTCATGTTTCATGATTGAGGATTTGAGGAGAAAACACTCTTTGTAGTAATTATAGGTGTTTCCCGTTCACGTCAGTTTTCAAATGTTATTGCAGTAGTGATAGCTTGGCACATTTCTGATAGAAATTTCAGTGAAGCAGACAACATTCATTTAACTGTTGCACGAGAAGGCAAGCACTGTGAACAATCAATCAGTGATATCTGGAAAACCCCAAACAAAGCTCCATCCAGTAACTAAGAATGGGCTTGGGTAAGCTGTTGTGTCTCATGACTGCATCCAACTTTTTGTCCCACAGTGTGATGCTGGGCTGACTGGCAGGAAGATCATTGTTGATACCTATGGAGGCTGGGGAGCCCATGGAGGGGGCGCTTTCTCTGGAAAAGATCCTTCCAAAGTTGATCGCTCTGCAGCATATGCAGCTCGCTGGGTGGCAAAATCTCTGGTGAAAGCTGGTCTCTGTAAAAGAGTATTAATCCAGGTACGTGCAACAGGAAAAGTAATCCATCCCTGCATCGGGCTCTTTTAGCTTCATCCTCACTTCTACTTCCAGCAGCTCCTGTGACCCCCGCACCTCATACAGTGTGAATTCATACACACTCGCTGCACTCCAACCCAGCACATCACAGACTCTTAGGTTGCATAGCCTGATGTACTGGGTGTACAGGTTAGCTGCAATTTAAGTACTTTAAGATTGTATTTGAAATTAAAATTAAATTACTGTGGGTTCCCTACAATATTATTAATATACTAATACTAGTATACTAGTATTACTAATGTACTACAATGTAAAGTGTAACTGAAAACAGAATTCATTGTGCAAGATCTATTAAAACAAGAATAGATTTCTTCAGTCCTGACTTTTCAGAATAAATGCAGTTCCTTCCTTTATGTATGAATATTTGGGACTACTAAGTAAAACAAATGTAAAGACGTGTTTTGCTGGTCCTCAGACAGTTTCACTGTGAAATGCCAACAGAAAGTTAATGCAGAACAACTAAGTTTGGCTCGGCTTCTTGCAGTGGTATTTTGTGTGCTGCTTCAGTAAAAGGTAGCCATAACTTATCTTTTGCTGCAGGGTTGTGCTCCGTGCCCTTTACTTTCCCATGGACTAGAAACTCAGTAAATGTGTTTATGATCAGTGACATAGTACCCAGACATCCCCATTAGGAACAAGGCCTCCTGCTTAGGTATTGTGCAGATGTTCGATTGCTTCTCAAATGTAAAGTCTGGAGTAAGACAAGGAAGGGGAGTTTGGGAAGAGGCATGGAACAAAAATCATCATTAGCAAAGGGCCGGAAGCTTTGTTTTCTGAGGGAACAGAAGACAATTTGTTGGTATGCACATTCTGATTTTTGAATCCACACATAGTTCTTGAGTTAGGTGGGAATGTAGTTATGCAGTACTTTTCAGAGACTCTCCTTGAATATCTGAACCTGCTTCTAGACACAGCAAAACTGATTTTGTTAGCAACAAACTCTGGACATATCTAATCTGAGCAATGGAAATAAGAAACAAGAAGAGAAGATGGCGAGAGAGCAGGAAAGAAGAGATTGAGTGAAGTGGTGTGAGGTTGAATGAAAGATTAACAAAAACAAAATACATAGAATTTGTCTGAACGGAATTGCCATGTAAGTCTGTTTCCAGCCCAGTCATCACCATGTGCTGGAGTAAGACAAGCTCTGCCTCTCCTGAGGCTAGCAACTGAGCTGGCTTTGCTATGATTATTATTTCTATACTAACCAGCTTTTGCTGCTGAAAGAGCAAAACGGATAATACAGGGAAATACAGACTGATTAACTGTATGTTATCACAAATACCATGTGGGTTTATTTAGTACGATAAAAAATTACAAGCTTCTTTGTTAATGAAAAACATGCATAACATGATACCAAAACTAGCTAGTGGAAATGATTAGGACAGTGTCTGACAAATCAGTATTTTGTTACTAGGAAGTATATAATAAGAAGTGAGCCATCTGAACTATTACTTCTTGATACATGTAGAAAGCAGAGACAATGAGGAATAACAGAATCACAGAATGCTTAGGGTAGGAAGGGACCACTAGAGGTTGTCTAGTCCAAACCCCCTGCACGTGCAAGGTCATCTAGAGCGTGGCACAGGTTTTTTTTTGACATGGCCCATTGCGAGGCGTCCTATTGTGAGATCAAGAGACACCCATTGTGAGGTGGCCCGTTGTGTGGCGGCTCATGGTGAGGTCACGAGAGGCCCATTGTGAGGCAGGCCATTGTGAGTGCACAAGAGCCCCATTGTGAGGTCACGAGAGGCCCATTTTGAGGCAGCCCATTGTGAGGTGGCCTATTCTGAGGTCGTGAGTGGCATCCCTTTGTGAGTGCACAAGAGGCCCATTATGAGGTCACAAGTAGCACATTGTGAGGCGGCCCATGGTGAGGTCACAAGAGCCCGATTGTGAGGCCACGAGAGGCCCATTAGGAGGTGGCCCATTGTGAGGCGTGCCATTGTGAGGTCACGACAGGCCCGTTGTGAGGTGAAGAGAGGCCAGTTGTAAGGCGGCCCATTGTAAGGTCATGAGTGGCTCATTGTGACGATGCCGATTGTGACGTGGCCTATTGTGAGGTCAGAAGAGGCCCATTCTAAGGTCAAGAGAGGCCCATTGTGAGGCGCCCCATAGTGAGGCAGCGCATTGTGAGGTAACAGGAGACCCATTGTGAGGTCGCAAGAGGCCCGTTATGAGGCGGCCCATTGTGAGGTGGCCCATTGTGAGTTCACGAGCGGCCCATTGCGAGGCAGCCCATTGTGAGGCCACGAGAGCCTCATTGTGAGGTCACGAGAGGTCCATTGTGAGGCGGCCCATTGTGAGGTAATGAGAGGCCCATTGTGAGGTGGCCCATTGTGAGGCGGCCCATTGTGAGGTAACAAGAGACCCATTGTGAGGTCATGAGAGGCCCATTGTGAGGTGGCCAATTGTGAGGCAGCCCATTGTGAGGTAACAAGAGACCCATTGTGAGGTCAGGAGAGGCCCATTGTGAAGTGGCCCAGTGTGAGGCGGCCCATTGTGAGGTAACAAGAGATCCATTGTGAGATCGCAAGAGGCCCATTATGAGGCAGCCCATTGTGAGGCGGCCCATTGTGAGGTCACAAGAGGCCCATTGTGAGGCGGCCCATTGGGAGGCAGTCCATTGTGAGGCGGCCCATTGTGAGTGCGCAAGAGGGCCATTTGCACGTTTGTGAGGCGACCCATTGGGGGGCAGTCCATTGTGAGGCGGCCCATTGTGAGTGCGCAAGAGGGCCATTGTGAGGTCACAAGAGGCTGATTGTGAGGCAGCCCATTGTGAGGCGACCCATTCTGAGTGCGCAAAGGGCCCATTGTGAGGTCATGAGAGGCCCATTGTGAGGCTGCCCATTGTGAGGTCATGATAGGCCCATTGTGAGGTCACGAGCGGCTCATTGTGAGACGGCCCATTGTGAGGCGGCCCATTGTGAGGTCAAGAGAGGCCATTTGTGGGGTGGCCATTGTGTGGTCACGAGAGGGCCATTGTGAGGTCAAGAGAGGCCCATTATGAGGCAGCCTATTGTGAGGCAGCCCAGTCTGAGTGCACAAGAGGCCCATTGTGAGGTCGCAAGAGACCCATTATGAGCGGCCCATTGTGAGGCAGCGCATTGTGAGGTAACAAGAGACCCATTGTGAGGTCGTAAGAGGCGCATTATGAGGCGGCCCATTGTGAGGCGGCCCATTGTGAGGTCACAAGAGGCCCATTGTGAGGTGGCCAATTGTGAGGCGGACCATTGTGAGGCAGTTCATTATGAGGCGGCCCATTGTGAGTGTGCAAGAGGGCCATTGTGAGGTCATGAAAGGCCCATTGTGAGGCTGCTCATTGTGAGGTCACGGCAGCCCATTTGTGGGGTGTCCATTGTGAGTGGACAACAGGCCAATTGTGAGGTCACGAGAGGCCCATTGTGAGGCAGGCCATTGTGAGGAGGGCCATTGTGAGGTCACGAGCGGCCCATTGTGAGGCAGGCCATTGTGAGGAGGGCCATTGTGAGGTCACGAGCGGCCCATTGTGAGGCAGGCCATTGTGAGGAGGGCCATTGTGAGGTCACGAGCGGCCCATTGTGAGGCAGGCCATTGTGAGGAGGGCCATTGTGAGGTCACGAGCGGCCCATTGTGAGGCAGGCCATTGTGAGGAGGGCCATTGTGAGGTCACGAGCGGCCCATTGTGAGGCAGGCCATTGTGAGGAGGGCCATTGTGAGGTCACGAGCGGCCCATTGTGAGGCAGGCCATTGTGAGGAGGGCCATTGTGAGGTCACGAGCGGCCCATTGTGAGGCAGGCCATTGTGAGGAGGGCCATTGTGAGGTCACGAGCGGCCCATTGTGAGGCAGGCCATTGTGAGGAGGGCCATTGTGAGGTCACGAGCGGCCCATTGTGAGGCAGGCCATTGTGAGGAGGGCCATTGTGAGGTCACGAGCGGCCCATTGTGAGGCAGGCCATTGTGAGGAGGGCCATTGTGAGGTCACGAGCGGCCCATTGTGAGGCAGGCCATTGTGAGGAGGGCCATTGTGAGGTCACGAGCGGCCCATTGTGAGGCAGGCCATTGTGAGGAGGGCCATTGTGAGGTCACGAGCGGCCCATTGTGAGGCAGGCCATTGTGAGGCGTGCCATTGTGAGTTCAAGAGAGGCCCATTGTGAGGTCGAGAGAGGCCTATTGTGGGCCGTCCCATAGTGAGGGGGCCCATTGTGGGGTCAAGAGAGGCCCATTGGGAGGTAATGGGAGGCTCATTGTGCGGCAGCTCACTGTGAGGCGCCCCATTGTGAGTGAACAAGACGCCCATTGGGAGGTCACGAGAGGTCGATTGTGAGGCAGCCCATTGTGAGGCTACGAGAGGCCCATTGTAAGGTCACAAGAGGCCCATTGTGAGGCTGCCTATTATGAGGTCATGAGAGGCCAATTGTGAGGTCACGAGAGGCCCATTGTGAGGTCATGAGAGGCCCATTGTGAGG
>NW_010578805.1:175895-198060 GCF_000705375.1 Tinamus guttatus | reverse complement strand
AGCACGATATCTTCCGGCCGCCAGACCATAGCTATCTGCAACAATCATCATACCTTTTTCATAGAGCTGCTAATTGTGACAGCCTTTAGATGGTGGCCTAATGGTTTATGACCTAGCAAACTGCCCTTCCCAATGGAAGAACTAATCAAGGTATCAATACAATTTCATTTTTATATGTGATGGAGTCAAAAAGAGAAGAAAAGTATCCCAAGTCATCTTCTTATACCGTAGCGTGAATGTTTTATTTTGTTGGGGGCTTAGTTAACTTAAAGCTTATACAGATAGGCACTACAGAACATTAAACAGCTAAACGCTGCAAGGAAGTTTTTCTTCACACATTCACAAGAGACCAGGAGTTGAAAAACATTTTTACTGTTTTTTTTTTTAAGATGGAAGTAGAATAAAAAGGATGTAGCGACACTGGATGCCTTAGGTTTGTGTGTCTATTTTCAGACATCTAAAAGATCTTGATTTTTCCAAAGTCTCAATGTATCTTCCCTAAGAAAACCTTTCATTGCTAAGGTAGGTCAGAGAGCTAAGACTGAGTTAGCCGAGTCATGATGATTAGCTTTGACATTTCAGTTTAAACATTAAATAATATGCATTCAAGTTTTAAATCCTTAAGTTCATGCAAAATTCCATAAAAAATAGAAAATTAATATTGATCCAGGCAGATATGAAAAAATGTAATTTGTGAGGAAAGCTCACACTCTATGCTAATGACTTAGACGAGAGCACGTGTTTATAAGACACTTTTTTTGTTAAGCAAGATAGAACAAACCTTTCAGTATTTTTAGAACCAGTCAATCCGAAAAGGCAGGTGAGAATATAATGAAGAAGGAACAAGGTGAAAATACCAAGCCAATGTCAGAGAAGGAGTTAAAACCAATACTCTTAATTTTGTTCTCTCTTCTTTTAACCATAGATCATACATTTCTAAAGGGTGAATGTATCATTAAACATAATCATGCATAATAAAATGTGAATCCAGTAAGTCGGATTTTTTTTTCTGAATATTTCACATATTGTATATTAAACACTAATATATCATTAGTAAATAGAAAATACTATTTAAAAATGTTTTCTTTAGGAGACAATGTTTTTCTCACTAACATCATGTTCTACTCCAATTCATTAATGAGGTTTAATTAATTAAATCAATACCATTCCTCAGAATGGACAAAGCAATACTTTACAATGGTCTGCTGAGCTGTAGCCATTAATCTTGGCTCATGGATGTGAAGAGACTACCTGAAGAAGTACTTTTATTAACAATGTTTTTTTGCAAGTGATATACAGGTTGGCTTTAGAATATGCCAGAGAGGAGAAAAGACTAATGAACCTCCTGTGTTTCGGGTATTGATTTGTAATTTATATAAGGAAAAGTTATTTAAATTGAAGGGATAATGATTCAAGCAAGAGGTAATTATTTTTGCAGTCCTTTGAGCACTTCATTTTTCTTTTGCAAAACATGTTTCCCATATCATGTTTCTGATGTCACTTCTATGTATTCTACAGAAGATGATTATCTTCAATATATTATGCTATTACAATACAGATTTACAGTTTTATATATGCTACTATATCTTGTACCTTGTCTCTTTAAAGGCCTGGGTTCTAGATCCTCTAAATCTAAACTACCACAAATGATACGGCAACCTTCACCTCCCTGCAACACCTGAGCTTTCCCTCTTCCAAAACAAATGGACTAAGTGCATTTAAACAGCTACTACCTATTGCTGTCTAAAAAAAAAATGTTCTTCTCTGAGAATGTCTTTTCCTTAAAGCTTCAGAGGCTTTGGGTTTCTTGCTCTTTTGATTATCTATTTCTTTAGCCAACTAATTTGATGTCTCTCTACCGTGTCAAATTCAATATGACAGTTTTGGAGACAAACACAAGACACCTTTGAAATCAGCAAGGACAAGGAAAATTCTAATTTTACTGAACTGAGTAAAACACAAATGGCACTGGTAATATGTGTGAGCTACTTCAGGGATATCCTGCATACTTTTTTGGTAAATAAACTGAATAAAATTTTCAGCTTGAATTGCAACCTCCATTTTGCAGTGACACAGCCACAAAGCTAGTATGGTACTGAGTGACATATGGATTCTGCCACCTTCCATCACTTGTGACCATATTGTTTCATTCCTCAATGAAACCAACAGGATTACACATACAATAAATTTCTACTCAGCAGCAATTTTTTTGCTGTGTTTTCCAAGATCTTAAATCTGAAAAATGAAGTTTTTATCAAGCTAAGAATCTAGAAATTATCCCACCAAACCATTTTGTTTTGACAGATTTTTCAATCTGAAAAAAAAAACAAAAAAGACTTGCGACATTTGGTATTTCATGTTTTTCTAGTGTCATCAGTTCAGCACTGTACAAAGTGAATCATCTGATAGACCTGGTCTACTGAATATAGGAAGTAAATCAAGCCTTCTCTAGTGACGCTATTTTTTTTAAGCGTAAGCCAATTGGCACTGAACTTGAAGTTGGTGTTATTCTCCTCTGTGCTGTTGCATCACTTAGGAGCCTTCTATAGTGTTTTAGCTAGCTAAGGAAGACAACACTAGAATAAAATCTGTGAGTGTTTTAGAGACACTAAACACTAGGATGAGTGAGAATTTCCCTGTGGGGGAAAAAAAAGTAAAGTAGTGACAGAGTAAAAATCTCCATGGGCCTTATGTGGCCGAACAAGGCAGTGAAATGAAAGATTTATGCTTCTCACATTTGGTAATATTATTGTTCAGAAACCTGTGGTTTAGAGCTACACTTAAACATCAATGTCACATACTTCAGCACATTCACACTGTCAAATTCCAAGTGCATTAAGACCTGGACATCTAAAAGCTCCTGGCTTTGATTTCAATGGGGGCAGTAAGTCCTTAGCACTGCTGAAAACACAACCACTTTGATGTAGGTGTCCAGCTTTTTACCCAACAGCCTACATTTCAGTTTGAACTTTTTTGGCCTGGGTTTATGGTTCCATTTTTTTTTAACACAAATTTTATGTGTTGAAAACAGAGACATTCCAGTAGGAACACAAAAGTGCAGAAACAATAATGGATGACGCTACTTCACGGGAAAATAGAGATGGAATGTGATGCATAATTTTCCACCAGAGAAGAAAAATAGGGGAAAATCAGACTTGTCAAAGAAAAGGGTCAGGGTCAGAAAATGAGTTTGAATATTCAGTGTGCATTAGGGAGGATAAATAATTTGGGGCAGCCAGTAAAAAAAAAAAAAAAAAAAGCTCACTATAGGAGTCTAAATTTTCAGAGCTTTCTATAAGCCTATAGTCTCATACAAGCAGCTGCAAGAACCTGCCACCCTGAGGATCCAGGTAGACAGGAACAGAGCATAGTGACTGCTTGTGACGTTTTACCTATCCAGTTCAGAGTCTTGTGTTACACTGTACTCCAGGTAACAGTGAGAGCGTCTTTTGAATAGCTTTTCACTGTATTTGTTACGTGAGTTCTTTCCAATAGCTTCTCGGTGAAAAGAGATATTATCTGCTCAGAGAAATACCAAAAGGATTTGAGAGATATCTCCCGGTGCTGCTTTCTCAAAAGTGATGATCTTATGAATATCAGCAAGATGAACTAGTTCCCTGTGGCTGAGCTTCCACTTGTGTTTGGCTTGCATTCTTCAAGGAAAGTGGCTATCTTTTGACTAGCCCAAGCCCTAATATCTGGTGAGGTCTCACCAAGAAGGAAACAGACCAATTGCAGACCAAAAGGAAAAAAAAAAAAAAGAATCATGGGAAGGATCTTGGAGCAGCCCCACACCTCCATGGACATGTCCTTTGCTACCCAATTCCGCATGGACCTACAGCCTTTCTCTTTTCCTTAACCCTAACTCTAGTCCTACTCAAAATATCTGTGAAGTCACAACCAGAACCCATCAGACGCTTTGTAGACAGAAAGCAAAATGTTCTCATGAAAAGAATGTTGGAGAACCCTCGCATCTGCTTTGGCATGCCCTTTGCAACCTCACTCACACATCCATCCAGGCTTCATCTTCTCTTAACACTACTTCTACCTTAGTGTTAATCTCTCAAGACCAGAACCAAAGGCCACCAGCCTCACCGTAGGCTAAAATGAAAAAGCTGTCATAGGAAGCATCGTATTGTGACCTCACATCTCCTTCAGCATGCCCTTTGCTCATGGTGCACTCACCCACTAGTCATTGTGCTCGAGGCTTTATCTACCTCCAAATCCTAATCCTAAACCTAACTCTAGCCCTAATCTCAAGTGTAGACACTCCCAAAGGCCACCAGACCCTTTGCATGACAAAATGAAATACTATACTTTGAAGAATCCTGGTGCAACCTCACACCTCTTCCAGCATGTCTTTTGTGACCTGACTCCACATGGGTCTCCAGTCTTTTTCCTAACACTAGCCGCAAAGCCCTAATCTGGAGCGTGACCAGTCCCCAGGGCACCAGACCCATTGTAGCACCAAGCGAGATGCAACGCCAGCCTGCCTCGAGCAGGCAGCACTGAGCCCCTGCCCAGGCTCTGAGGCAGCGTGGGTGGTGCCAGCAGGGAAGGTGTCAATTTAAAACCCGCTGCAACCACCTGCTCTGCTCAGATGTCGAAGGAGGCTTCGGAGCGGGCACCTACGCCGGGGAGCCTTGCCTGGGGAGCAAAAAAGCATGGCCACAGGCGCCAAGCAGGAAAGCACGGAGGGTGAGAGACAGCCCCAGCACGCCGGGGCGGGCAGCACCGAGCCCCACACCAGAGGCAGCTCTGAGGCAGCGTGACTGTTGCCAGTGGGGAAGGCGGCCAAACTCTGGTGCGTGCAAGCGCATCCCCCAGGGAGCACAGGCGGCAAGGAGTGCGGCGCGGCAGTTAGAATGGAGTGGGCAGGCAGGGAGGCGGGAGATCTGCCGCCCGGCTCAGCAGGTGAGCTCTCACATGGTTACTACCTCAGTGGGGAACTAGCTGAAGCCATGGTGCAAACTCGGCAGAAAGCCAGCACCAGGAAGACTGTGGGGGTGCAGATCGAGCTGCTGCATGTATATGCAACAGTCCAAGTCTCTGGCTGCAGGGGATGTCTGATCTTCTCACTTTTACTGAGGAGGCACCAGAGACAACACTTGCATTAGATGTGAACAAGTGGATGAACTGCTTAGCCTGGCAGCAGACCTGAAGGAGGAGATAGAAAGGCTAAGGACAGTTAGAGAACACAAAAAAGAGATAAGTTGGTGGAGTCACACACACTGAAATCATCTCAAGAAGTGCAGCAGGGGAAGACTCCTAATTCATCTGAGGATCCCTTACCCTCTTGCCGTAGAGCAGAGGGGGTGGAAATAAGAAACAAGGATGAATGGAAGCAGGTCCCTGCACAGGGTGGCAGGAGAACCCCCTCCCAGTCCACCTTGTGCAATAGTTATGAGGCCTGGAACTCATGGCAAATGAGGATGCTGAAGGAGGCCCATCTAGGAGGTTGTCCAGCGTGAGGCAGTCAATCCCACGCCTTAAGACTGCCTCTGCTCAGAAGAAAAGAAGGGTAATTGTGGTGGGTGACTCCCTTCTGAGGGCAACAGAGGGCCCAATTTGCTGACCAGGCCTTTCCCACAGGGAGGTCTGTTGCCTCCCTGGGGCCTGAGTAAGGGACATCACGAAAAGGCTCCCAAGTCTTGTACAGCCCTGCTATTTCTCTTCCAACCTGACAGTGATGAACTTGCCAAGAGAAGCACAAATTCCATTCAAAGGGACTTCAGGGCATTGGGGGAGATTGGTTGAGGGAGACGGAACACCAACACAGGTGGTGTTCTCCTCTATCTCCTTAGCGTCGGGGAAGGACTCTGAAAGGACCAGGAAAAGCCACCTGCTCAACAGATGGCTAAGAAGCTGGTGTCATTGGTTGAATTTTTCTTCCTTTTTTTTTTTTGACTAAGGAGCAGTCCTTATGGTACCAGGCTCCTGGTGACAGATGGGGGTCACCTGTCTTTCAGGGGGAAAAGAGTCTGGAGTCTGCAGGGCTCAATTGAGAGGACTGTTGTCATTATGAGCATCTTGGTGCAGCCTCTCATTTCATTTGTCATGCCCTTTTCAACTCTATTCCACATCAGGATTTCTCTCTTTCCTAACCCTACCCCTAATCCTTGTCCTAATCTCTGGCATGGTCTCAAACTGAGATCACCACGGACACTGCTGCATGAAAGGACTAACTTATTGTGGGAGAGTTCTCGTTCAGCATTAACATCTCATTTTGCATGCTCTTTTCAACCCCAATTTACATGGATCTTGAGACTTTATCTATCTCCTAATCTTACCCTAAACATAAATCTTGCCCTTAATCTCTGTCATAGCCTGAAGCAGTGTCCTTTTTACCTTTGCCAAAAACTGTCCTGATATTCTCTGAGTTAATCCACTCCAGAGATTACGGCTAGGTTTAGAGATAGTGTTAGCAGATAAATAAATCCTTGAGCGCCCTTTGGAGAGTTGCTGCAAAGGACATGCCAAATGATATTGCCGTGACAAAATCTATCCCCTGACTGCTTTTTCATGTCACCACCAATGGTTTTCTTGGGCTCAGTTTGAGGTCACACCAGATAGGTTTAAATTTTTGTTTGTTTGCTTGTTTTTTTGGAGATAGATAAAGCCTTGAGTCCCATGTCAAGTGGGTCTGCAAATATCTTCCAGAGGAGACACACAAGGATGCAGCAAGATGCTTTTCACATCTCTTTTTTGTTTTTAACTAGTAGTGAGTCTGGCGGGCTCATGGTCTTGCCACAGCAGTGGTTAAGGCTAAGATTAAAGTTTGGTTTAGTGTTAGAGCTAAGAGATTAAGCCTCAAGCCACATTTGAAATGGGGCTGTAAAGGGCTCAGATTTATGGTTGCTCTTCATTTTCTTATACACAATTTAGTCTCAAAGGAACCATACAGCATTACCAAAAATATCCCTGCCTTGCATCAGTTTTAGCAGCCAAGTCAATGAGTTTTTTGCATGTTCATGATGATCATATCTTGTACTTTCAATTTAAGTTGTTGAAGCATGCTACTGAGGGAAAAGGACAGCTTTGTTTTATTCTGCTCCAGTGTGTGAAAACCAAGTGAATACCATGATTATACATGACTCCAAGGAATAATAATCAATGACGTGTGCAGCACAGCTATGAGGTTACTAACAACCACAACCTGTGAATTGAGAAAGAAGACCTTAAAAATGACTGCTGACAAACACAGTAAGAGATTTATAAATCACATACTTCAAGAGTGCCCATCCCTTGTGATGGGAACATGCTAACAAAGAGGACATCAGCTTATCAATAGCAGATACTAGAAAGACTGTTAAAGGGCTGTAAAGTCAAAGTCACTTTTAAATCCTATTATCTGCATTCTTGCTTCCTTTATTCCAGCCAAGTTTTCATACTAAATCATTGAAGATTACTGTCTCCAGTGTTAAATAAACTACTTGGGACCAGAAGGCCAGAGTTCCCTCTCAAGTGTATTTTTATAAAACCTGGTGTTTTTATAAAATTCTGATTATGAAGATCCTGGACTGTATACAGGCAAGGACACCAGGTTTGTCATCACATCGTTCAGGAAAAAAATAAGTACGTTCAGGTAGAAAAGATACAGCGAGTCATATATTTTGAAGAGAGGAAACTCAGTTGGCAGACAAGAATTATACTCAGAGAAACACAGGCTATGTAACTGAAAGCATCTTACAGTCACTGTGACCTCCTATTTGAATCTGGTGTAAATGATGAACTTGGAGTTAAGTGAGTTTGAGACAGTGTTTCTCTCCTAGTATCTGAAGGATACTAAAAAGAAGACAGGCTGTCTTTTTAAGAGTCTTTTTAAGAGTCTTTTTAAGACTCTTTTAAGAAAGTAGGTATTACAGTATTGAAAAACAGTTCCTTATAAAGTCAGCTTTATTAGTGGAAGAGTGGAGGACAGGAGAAAGGAGAAAAGCATATGCTCCAGAGCTATGAAACAGATGGACAGAATAAAAAGATTCTCTGGACTGCACAAATACAAAGCGTTTTTTCAAATACGTTTCTGTATTGCATTGCAATTTGTTTAAAAAAAATACATGAGAGATACTACCTATATCAATACCTCAGGATACCTTGGTAAGGGAAATTAATGTCATTTCATGTATATTTGATTGGAGACAAGATGATTTTGAAGTCAGCACTGTAAAATCAATCAGGTCTTAGAATTCCTGTAAATTGTTCACACACCAGAAGAATGATCAGCCTGGATCACAGAGGTCAGTTTGGGCTATATCCCGAGTCTCATGTCTATTAGCAGGTGTTTATGAGACAAGAATAAGAAACAGATTCTTTCCTGGAAGTGCTCTCCCAGCTTCTTGCTGTCAATGATTCAGAGTGATTCAGATCTGGATTCTGCCTCCAGAATACCGTGCTAAATTATTTCAGGATTGTATTCCTAAACCTAGATAAACCTCTTTAACCACAGGATTGATTTTTGTCTCTTCTTTCTTGTATTTCTCTGCTTTACTCAGTATTTTACATGTATTCTGAAGTATTTTTTACACAGTGAGCAAATAACGAAATGAATTACATCTTTAAACGTGCCAAAATTTGGGGAAAAATCTAGAGCAAAAAATGGCTGAAACTCTTACTTATGAGAGGGTTTACATAGGCAGGTGTGAGTATCGAGATGCAGTGATGACTACTGTTGGCTGGCTAAGCCAAGAGCAACAGCTACCATCCTGTCTCAGTGAGCAAGAAAAAAGTCAGCACAGAAGTGAGGGAATTTGTTCCATCTTCCACCAAAGTTTGCAAAAACATAACCCCACGAGCTAGTACACAGCTAGGCTCTGAGCTTTGGCTGTGCTATCCTCCTCGCCAGACAGTACACAGAAAGGATGAAGAATTCTGTGGGAACTCGTGAACTTCTAGTGTGATTCCCACTCTGAGCATGCTAACTCAGTCACCTGAAATTCACTCACAGTGATAGTACAAACCCCATAGTAAACTTCACCAAGGTCATTAGCTTTCAAATGTTCAATAACCAATGTCTTGCCAATACCGTGTTTCCACATCTAAATTTCACATTGTATCTGACCCTTATTCAGGAAGAGAGACGCTAAATTCTGTTCTATGTTATGTCCTGTATTGGTAATGATGAAATCTGGCTCAGGTTGGTTTTCCTGTGAAGGCAGTCTCCGACAATTACCATCACCTCTTCATGTTCAGTCCCCTTCCGTCTTGTTCACTTGCACACACTCAGCAACATATCTGGCAACTTTCCTAATAGCTTCAAACTAGTGAATTATTAATTATGGCTTTGGTTGAGGTGTGTAAGGCATGTTTCCATCAATTTTTGTGTTAGTTCTGTGTCAGTCTATACATTTTTTAACAACCTTGAGCCAGCGTGTCTAGACTTGACCCCAAATACAATAGAGTTCTTTCCAGTAATAAATTATCTCAAGAAATACATTGCTTCCCTGTGCCCTCTGACATAGCGTTGTTTCTCATGCCATAGCTTTTTGGAGAAAGGACTATAGGTCACCTCTACCTCTCAAACTATAAATATGCAATCCCAGTGATGTAATTAGGGAACAGTGACAATGAACCAAGCTCTTCTTAATACACACCCTCTATACACACTATCCTTCTTTAGCAACGGAGCAATAACTCCTCCTGGATTGCATTTCATTAAAGTGCATGACTTAAAGAGCAGCAATTCATCACCATCACCCTTAATAACAGCCAAAAAGAGTATTGGTCATCTCAGATTGATCATTTTGACTGGTATGTGGGAGGGGGGAAAGATAATATTTTAAACCACTTTTTTTTTTCTCTAAGAGATACTTCATTCTGAAGATTGTCTATATGTTTTCCTTCATATTTGTAATGCTTAAAACCTGACACAAAATGCAGGTTTTTGTTTGTTTGTTTGTTTTCCTGTTTTATGATTGTGCTTCAACCAAAACCTAAACCTGATTTTTCTTTTTGTTTGTTTGTTTGTTTTCCTGTTTTATGATCGTGCTTCAACCAAAACCTGATTTTTCTTTTTGTTTGTTTGTTTGTTTTTTTAGTGAAGCACCTTGCACCTCAAGCACCTTGCACCTCTGGTTAGTAAGCAAGTAAGCAAGTAAGCAAAAAAATTGGTAATATATCTCACTCAAAAATTGACATACTGGCTATGTTGATACGTGGCAGTGAACAGGAGTTCTAGTACAAGCAATAGCATAATCCAGTAACACTTTGAGGTCCAAAAGATATCCAAAAGCATCAAAAAATGTGCCTTACAAAGAACAATGAGGCAAACTGATCTGTATTTTTCAACATACATTATTCCATACTGTTGTGATTTCTCAGCAGAAAATGGCTTCCATAGATGCAGCATCCAGCTTATAGCTAATGTAAAGCAAGTACATGCTCCCTGTGTTATCATTCATGCTATCATTTTTATACAGAAGAAACAAACATTTTTCTCCATTCGTGTTGCTATAACCTTCAAGAGATCTGATTCGATGTTTTGAATCCTTTATTTGGCTGATAAAATGCAAATCATTTTTCTTTCTCCTGAATATGCATTTGGTTATTTATTGCTGCTTCTGTGCCCACCAGCAATGAAACTATTGATGTTGCATCAGTAAGAAACACTAAATTTAACCTAAAATAATTTTAGATCATACACTTTTCTATGACAAATAAGTAAATTATGCAGTCACTAGAGCCTTCAGCTACCACCAGTAGCATTTTTCGAATCAGTCCCTGGGGCAGTTATTCCCTTTCATTATCCCAATGACATTAATACAGCTCTGCCCTGACTGGTTTGCCTGATAAAGCTAAGCATAAGCCCAAGCTGATGAAAAATGTGACTGACAGTTTGCAGAAGAAAAGTAAAAGCCAGTAGCACATGTCACCTCTCTAGAAATAACTACATTTGGCTGCAAGTTAAATATATGAATTTGAAAATTGTTCTGTTTGATATGTTGCTTAGAATTTTACATGATCTAGTTACAGCATATATCTCTTTTTCCTCATGTTCCTGAATGTCTGCTATAGACGCATGTGAAATCACAGGAGCTGGTGTTCCTTTGCAGAGTACAAATAGTACACGGTCAACAAGTAGCAAGCAATGCTTCCAAGAAAAGCAATTTCTTAATGATAAGCAGAACAGAGAATGGGAATGCTGCTTCAAACTGTAGACACAGGATAGCAGGTCTAGCTGTGGTCCCTAGCCTTGCAAGGAACAGGATTTGGAAGCAAAAAAAAAAAAAAAAAAAAAAATTCGCATTGCAGTGAGTATTGCTAATGCAAATTTAAGTAGCCAATTTATTTGTGTTCTAAAGAAAATTTGGAAAACTTAATCTGAAATTAATGATACAATCAACTCAATAGCTTTTTTCTTATTTTGATTTGCTTGGTTCTTTCTGCTTTAGTCTGATCCTACTCCTTTTCACTCCTAGCATATCACAGATTTGTGTGTTGATAGATTCAGATGCATCCCTGAAATTTTCAAGAAGACTTAGGCTCTGGATGTTGATAGATCACAGCTTAGGTTTTTGACACCAAGGGTGGGAGAGATTTTTTGGGGGAAAGGAAAAATAGACCCCAAAAATGTTTTGCACCAAGACTTTTATTCCAAGTGAGGATATATTATCAACTGAGACAAAGAGGCAAGATTCTCTAAAACAAGAAAAAATGTGCACCAGTAAAAATGTTTTGATTCAAAATGGCTATGACATTTTGATAGTTTCAAATTTAAATCAGTGAGGTCTTTTGAAATGGCATTTTTACTTTCTGTATTTGTATTGACTTTCAGTTTTTAAAAGAGGGATTCAAAAATATCAAAAATGATCAAATGCAAAATGAAATTTTCATGTCCTAAGTAAGTCAGCTATTTGAATGTTTTTTTTTTCATTTTCTTAAATTTCTGCTAATCCTAAACAATTTTCAACAACCTTTTACCCTCTTCTTCAAACTCAACAAATTAAGTGTTACATTCACCCCTTTTCTATTTCATCTTGACACCCTAAAGGCATTCAAGGAAATAGAATATTGGCCTAAATTTTGTTGATAGTAAAAGTGAAATGACTATAAAACATTAGCATTATCCTCAGCTTCCAACAGGAGATGAAGGGTCATTAACCCAGAACCACACTTGTAAACTGTCTGCCAACTCAGCTATTGGGTTGCATACAACACACAAATTGTCCCCTTATTCTGAAATCCTATGATTCTTCACAGTTTCATTTCTCCTTTCCATTACTTTACTTTTTCATTTTGCAAAGTAGCCACTGAAAGTGTACATGGATTGCCCACCTACACTTATCTGGAATTTCCTCCTCTTTCTCTTGTATAAACTTTGCTCTGTTTGAAAGAAATTATTTTCATCTAAACTCCTTCGTTTCTTCCTGGTGTATCCTTAGCCCTAATCTTTTCTTCTCTGATTCTTTGCTTCACATTAAAGCTGCCTGAACTGTCTTTCTTTCAAATAAAAGAGAGTGGATTTGCTTGTGTTATGCCCTGCTTCCCTTAATGACAGATAGTTCTCTTACCTGCTTCGTGCCATCTGCTGTTGCCTATTTGCAAGCAAAATTAAAGTAGCACACTGACTGCATCGTCATGGACAGCTCACTGTAGACATCTGTTTGGTGAGCGGCTGTGGTCAGGAAAGCAAATGAGACAGTCTGCTGGATCAGAAAGTGAGTAGAGAATAATGTCTTGATTTCTGGATGTGGGGAGCCCTACCTGCTCATATTGGACATTGGCTGGAGCAGCAGAGCTTCAGCACACAAGCAAATCAACCTGCTGATAAGAGCACCCTGCTCTCTACCATGGTGTTCAGCCCTGCCAGCATGGAAGAGTCGTCAGGAATTCTTGGAAAGCGGTAACTCCACAACATGAGCATACCATCTCTGAGTTTGAGGGATATCCACAGGCAGTTTCACGTGGTTGTTTTGAAAACTGACTCATAATCAAAAGAGAGAAAGATATACATCTGTAGCAGGATAAGGAATTACTATTCCCACAGAAGCACAGACTAAGTTGACACTTCTCGCCCAGGAAAGAGGAATGAGGTGTTGGCCTACATCCATCTTTTGGATAAATCTATTTTCCAAACTGAAGTCTCCCAGTGTAATAACAGCTGCCATTTTTCCCGTAGGACTGTGGGACTATATATACTATATATACGCCAGCTTCCTGCAAGCTCTCATACCTCAATCACCTTCCAGATTTAGTTCTCAAATACTCCAGCTCTTCTGTCGTTCTGCCCAGAGTCTGGAAGCTATTCCCTAAAGATGAATTTCAGGCTCTGCTGTCAGCACATGTCAAGACACACTAACTTTAAATACAGCAAACTTCTGTCAAAGTTTAATTCACCTGGCTGGCATCTGTCAAGGGAAGCATGTCATGTTTACACATGGCTTTTTGCTATAAAGTATTACTTGTCATGTGATAGTGTCATAACTTACTTCCAAGTCTCAAAAGAGCCTGATGTGAGGTAAGATAATTCTCTTTCCAAAAGATAATGGTGACATTATTCAAGATGCGAAAGGAAAAGGGACAAGAATATGCCCATTCCTAACAACACACTACTTTCATATTTCTTGCAACTTACCAGAGGCAGATATTGTATTATTTAAGATAATAAGAGTGATAAACTATATGTCATACTAGTATGAGATAGCATTGGTCCTGAAAGACATACAATCATATCAAAAATATCATATTGGTTTACTTTTTTTTTTTTAATGAGAAAATCAGTAGTGTCAATTATGCAAATCTTGGAAATTTCCAAATGTAATTAGTAATTTAGACCCAGTTATGCCAAATATTTTTTCAAATTTCTTATTCAAACTGTTGGGAACAAGTGGATAGAACTAGTGGATTAACAGAGGTCAGTAGCTCTGAAAGAGAAGCATTGACTCTGGGTGTACATCTGCACACACAGTGCCTCAAACAGAAACAAGTAGCTTTCTAAACCTCCACGAAGACTATAATACATTTCTTGTTGGAATTTAGGCATAAATCAGCACTGACTAGCAGGTTATTTCCTAGAACAGGCAATCAAGGAGGGCCAAAGAAAAGGCAGTCTGAATGCAATGACCTGGCCTGGGGTGAAAGATAAGAGTCTTTTTGATTTGGTTAATTACTGCCCCTTTGTGGCAAAATGGTAGGGGCTTGGCAGACTACAAGGAGAAAAAGGCTTGCAGAAAGATAGCAGAAAGAAAATAGCTGTATCAACTGTATCTACATTTGATAGAGGTGTGAGGCTATCCTTCTTTTTCTCCTGCTAGGGTACATGTGATGACCAAATTGCTGAGAAAGGTGGCTGGTTGGAAGAGGCCATACTGTACCAAATATGCGTCTACCGCAAAACTTGCTACCATTAAATACTTGCGCAGCACCAACATCTAACAATGTAAATACAGACTAGCAATGTAGAGTGATTTATAGCTAAGACTCCCCCCACAAAGAAGACTGTGAAAAGCTACACAGCTATACTTTCATATTGTATTTAGCATGTAAACTTGAATATAGATCCTCAATGAAATAAGACAACTGTAGACAAATAAACAATCTGCTAACAAATGCTACTTCAGGAATACTGTATCCTTGCTTCTTCCAGGCTACACATAGAGATGAATGTATATGATGTATCTATCCCCTTATTTATGACTAAACCTAAAGCGATTTTACCAGGTAACATTATACTAGTCCTTTGAAGCAATGGAACTAGCTACTCCCTGTAAAACAGGAGCCTGAGAGCTCTAAGAGTCAGGGCTGTGAAATATAAAATAAATAAATAAATAAAAATAAAGTTATGAAAACTGTGTTATGAAATGAGCAGCAATTGCAAACTTATTTGTTGTTTTAAAGTCTGCTTCTTGGGATTCTGCTATTCTCAGCACACTACATCAAGTACCTTGCTGTTCAGAGGCTTGCAGAAGGTAGAGACTAGGAAAAATCAAGGGAAAGGGTGAGACTAGAGAGAGGAAATGTAAGGCATTATATCATTCCTCTAAAATATCACGTCTGCGATGTGTAACCCAGCTCTGCCAGAGTAGATGCAGTGTCTTTCATTTTCAACTGGAGATCTCAATGTGCTTTAGAAGCAACGAGTTAAACCTCATCATTTTCTTCCGCATTTTACAATAGAGAAACTAAGACATAAAGACATTAAAAAATAATTTCTGAAGGTGCTGAGAGCACCTCAAAGTTAAAGATGATGAGAACTCTTCAAATCAGACTGTAAACAGTGTGTCTGAAGAAATCACTTCCTGACACATTTTCAACAAAAATAGAAGCCAGATCCCTTTTCCCCTATTTTTTACTTTTACCAGTAGTAGTCACTCTTCTAATGACAGTTCTTTTCATTTTGCTAGGAAAAATGGAAACATTGGCTTGTGATCCCTTGCTAATTCAGGTCCTCTTTGACGATATTCCCAGCTCTTCTTTGGCTGTAAAAGGGAAATATTCTTCACAATAATAGTTCCATGACATGGGCTTGTAGAGCACACATTTATTAGGGATGGTCCCTAAAATCATTAGCCATATAACTTTACTCTGTGCCACCATTGTATCTGCCTCAGTTACTTTTTTGTCTTGTCTGTCAGCAATTAACAGCTCAGCCAAGTGTTCTCCACCTCAGTTCACAGTAAAATAGGTCTTTAAAAATCTAGGAAGCAAGTCTTAAAACCATTCATGTATTACAATGATAAATGTAGTACAAATTAATTAGAGGATGATTTTGAAGCTATGGGTCCAGCTCTTTCCCCTAATATCAATATAGTCACCTCCTTGTGACAAGTTTGACTGTAAAAAGTGAGTTGTTGCAAAGTCTCTTTGTCATCAGTCAACCATGCAGAACTTCTATTAATCTGAATGTGTCTGAAAAGCAAGCAAGGGCTGGCTGTAGGAGTGTAAGGCAAAAGTCTATCATAAAGGACTGATGTTTAGGGAGCATATAAATTCGTTAAAGAACTCTTAGTCAAAATAATGATGAAAATTAATGGAATAAAATACCAGAAAGTCAATGTTATGGAGGAATCCCTGCAGTGGGAATGTTCACATGAGCTAGCATTTTATAATAATACAGTCTTGAATATCTGAAAATAACGAGGCATAATAATTGATTCCAGGTGTAATGAAAACATCACTTAATATTTCTATTCCATTCCTATCTGGCACCAAACTCAGTTCAGAAATGATAAAAAGAAGGTTTAACATTAAGTAGAAAATGCTGAACAACTGATGGATCTATAGGCATTGTAACATCCATGACCTCTGCGCTTGATTTTGGTCTGTTTGCACTATTGAAGCTCAGTCAGAGATAAGAACATGTCCAGTACATCCCTCAGATGGAAAACTGAATCTGAAGCTAAGGATAAAATGGTCCTTGAGGGAAGAATCCACTTCTTGCTGATGAGAAATACTATTGCCAGCTAGAAGTGAATGAGAATCATGATGACAGACTGAGGAAGATGAAGAGTCACAACTAATCTTCAGAGGAATATTTCTGGTCTGCTAAAGAAAAATTGAGGAGACTAATTCAGATATACATGGACTGGTGTGTGGATGAAAATCTTTGCAGTAGGATTCCATCAAAATATTAGAAATTAAATGCCGAGATTTGGGATTTTATGGAAGTATCTGATTTTCTAGGCATACATTACAGAAATAATACTCATAGGATGCAAATTTGCCTGGACATGAAGAACTTATTTTATCAAATTCTTACTGAAAAAAAATGAAAAGTTGACTTTGGTAAGTGATGAAGACACTATAGGAAAAAAAAAAGAAACCCAGGCTATGTGATTTGGAATCATTTTAATCTTGACAAAATGAAACATTAGACAAAGGCAAGTCTTTAACTGAGCTTCTTCAGCTAAAAGGGGAAAGTTTGATAAAGGAATAGAAATTGCAAAATTAGCTGGATAAGAAGTTTACAGACATCAATGGAGAGCGCATTGGAAATTTTCTGGTTGGTTTAAAAAGCTATTATCTCAAGCAAGGGAAAATTTAGAGAATAGTTCTAGACCTGCACAGATCAAAAGGATATTTGATGAGAATAGAAGAATATCTATATCAGAAAAAAAAAAAAGCAAAAAGTTAAATATTTGAAAATGAGAAACAGGAATATAAAGCCAGAATCTCCAGAAGACCACATGAGTTATAAGCACATCAAAGGACACTAAAAACAACAAAGTAATGTACCCTGGAGGAAAACTAAATGTAGTCCCTCAAAGACTGTATTCCAGCAAAACATTTCTAGAAGAGATTAGAATCAACTAACATATAGTTGGTGAAACTCTGTCTAGAATTTTCCAGAGAGTTCTGGTTCCTGGCACAAGGCAGTATTCACACTAGAAAAGCAAAGATAAAGTTAATGGAGTGATTCTGGTGAAAGACTAAAAGAGTTGAAATTGTTCATCAAACCGGAGGTTTAGAGAGGCACTGACAGCATCCTGTGAACTTACCCAAAGAATAAACTTCAAAAGAAAAAGGACAAGATTAGTCAAAGGCAAAAACACTGCCCTAAAATCAGCTTACACTGGAAATGTGAAGACAGTCATAAGCAGAAAAGCTGAAAACATCTTCCTTATACCTCTTTATGCTTCTTGTGAGTTATGAAAAGTGGTGTTTAGGAAGATTGTAATGCTTCTAATGCCAAAGAGTATCACAGGATGAGAAGATCAAGAGGTGTCCTCTAGTTTCTCTCCATGTTCTTGATGTACCTGAGGCTGGGGAATTTTGCTGTGTTTCTTCTTTGCACCTGTCTTTATTCCTGTCTTTATTCAACACAGAAGAAGTGAGAAATGACTTGCCACTTTAGTATCCTGTCTAACTAGTCTAGAAATATAATTATTTGACACAACAAGGCCAAGAACTTCTCAAGAGTCTGAACAATAGACGTTTATGTAGATAATGAGCATAACCACAAGACAGCTGCTAATTGTTTGTTACGGCAAGTTAGTTCATTATTATCAAGGATTTCTTACATTTTCTTCAGAGGCAGCTGGCCCTAGGCTTTATATCAAAATGGCAGCAGTCTTAGATGACTCAGTGATGTGACTCTGTAGGGCACATTTTCTGCACTTTCTCCATCATCTGCGATCAAAGGGAAAAAAATAAAGTTTTGTTGTATCAGGTGCATAAGTGCTGAGCAGTAGAGCACCCTGACAGTTGTAGCAACCTGTAATGAAGATATTGGAGAAATACTAGCAAAAGTAAATACATAAATAAACAGCGACCTGATTTTCCTATGATTTGTTTCATCATTTGTAGTTGCAGGAATGAGGGTAGCACTCTCTTGCTATAGTGCAAAACACTAAGCTCCCATGGTGCACAAGGAGGATTATTAGTACCTTTGCAAAACACAAATCAGTGTAGAATGAGTGCTTCAGCTGCAGGTGATAAATACATCTGTTTGTTCTCTATACACTTCTGGAGTTGCAACAGTAGCCACAAAGTACGATTCAGAGTCAATTATTCACTGAGCTGAACAGAATAAAGGTAACCTTAACTTGACTCCCATGACTAAGAGGTTCGTAAATAATGCAGAAAGTAATTCAGAATGCTAGGAGTAGGGAAAAAAATGGAAACAGCATCTAGTATGATTTGATTCTGCAACAGCCAAGACCTCTTTATATTTTAACATCTTAGTCTTCAAAAGGGTTCTATAACTTAGTTTTAATGTAGTTTTCGCCACTTAAATTCAAGGCATAAGCTTTCCCTTGACATGGAAATGTACTGAAGGAAGAAACTATGTAATGTTCAACTGAGATAAATTTCATCTTGAAAATATATTTTATCTTAAAAATGAATCACAAATGTCTGCACTTAAGTGCCATTTTTTCATAAGCAATTCATTTAAATCAAAATCAAAACAAAGAAAAACAGTGACAAAGTGGTCTAAGATAATATTCAGAGATAATATTGCACTGAATTATACAGAAAAGACACTAGAAGCAGAAAAACGTGTGGCAAGTTATGGATTCATTTTCAACTCAGTAAAAGCTAGATAAAACATTGTCTGGAAATGATAGATATTATCCAAATGATGTTCTTACTATGTTCATTACTCATATAAAATGCTAAATGTCACTCACTATCTGTGTGAGAACAAAATAACTGCTCACAAATAATGGGAGACATTATGACCAACAAATGTCACAACTCAGAAGACTCCAAATTTAAAACACCTGTGAACGTGACTTAAAAAGCAAATGTACTTGTTTCGACACGCCAGAAAACTTTGTAAGATATTCAAGTGAGTGTAACGATTTTTACTGGGATTCCAAATGCCCCACCTTCCTCATTGTTTGGCATTGTTTACAGAGACCTGTGGCAAAAGGAAAGGATTTCATGTATTTGAGTTATTTTTATGAGACATTTCAGTTATTTTTAACAAGGCAAGAATCCTTCATGCCCCTTTTTCTTCCTTCTATGAGGAAATGTGTCCCTTCTTTTCAAATCTGTTGAGTTAGGAAAAACACAGAATATTGTTTTCATCTTTCCATACCTTCCCTTTACCTGCTATGCTCTTGGTGCCTCATGCAGCCTCAGTTCCACTGATGACTCTTGTCTCTACAGAGTTCTAGTTTCTATTTTTTTTTTCCACAATGACAATGCCATTTTTGAATACAAAAAAGGAAGGAATCACAAAATGATTCCCTCTCCCAGACCAACAGAAAGTACTATAAAGAATGTTTTTGAGAGCTATTGTCTTAAATCATTGCTTTTACACACCAGCAACAATAATGTGGACACACAGAGAAACTTCAGAGCGCTGTCTCATTATTAACAGAAAAAAAATGAAAACGTTTCACACTGAAATAGAATGTCTTATTTGGAGAGGCATTCTTTGAAGGCCGTTTTTTTCTTTTTGTTGGGAAAAAGAAGTACAAATTCACAACAAGGAGAAATAATTATTTTGGCAAAAAGAATTTCAGCTGATAATTCTTAACCCTGATCTGATAGTTATTACAGGGAAAATTAAAGATGCAGGCAGTTATATTCAGATTGACAGGAGCAATTGGCAGGAGCAAGAAGTCTAAATGACAGCTACGTGAAGAATATAGAGTCAGTGCTGATGAAATTATTGTTGCAACAAATTAGGTTGATTGTGATGATAATTCTATATCTTGGTGAGAGAGTTCAAGAGAACAAGAGCATAAAAAAACAAAGCTTAACTGAGAAACATTAACAAAAAATTTGCTATAAATGAAATGCAATTTTCATTGTGTCTCAGAGGGAGTTAAACACAGAGAAGCAAAGGTTACTGTCATAATTCAAATGGCAGTTTCTGTCAATTAAAGAGAAAAGGCTTAAGGCCAATGTTCAATATCTTTGCCAAGCATATTTCAATAAAGTCTGACCCCACTAAAATTTTCAGTATATTTCTCTAAACAAATTAAGTGATAAGCCCTGCACCAGAAAATATAACTTCAGTAATGCAAGAAACTCTCGGCAGTGTACATGGATGTTGTACATTGACTTCAAAGAACCAAACAAACGCTCCAAAAATGTATGTGTATGTTAATGCAACAGCAAGTAGGTACGTTCTATGGAATAACCCCTACTATAAAATATGGTGTAGAAAACCACTCTGGTGGCTGTAAGAGGTCCCATACTGCATGCACAAATCACTGTCCTACAATTACCCCTCCTCTAACTATTGCACAAAGGAA
This sequence comes from Tinamus guttatus, assembly GCF_000705375.1. Next base: position 177,415 of record NW_010578805.1, on the reverse strand, counting down.
CAGGCTATGCTCTGCTATGGAAATTTTAAAAAATTGACACGAACTTTAAAAAGTGCAATCTTAGTTTTTCAGATTTTTTTTTTCTGGGTAGGTTTTTTTTTCTTTTTTCTTTTTTTTCTCTTAGCCCTTCCTGCATTTTTTGTGTTTCATTCAGAGATGACATTTACTCTAATCCAGCCAGTACTTCTCTCTCTCTTTTTTTTTTCACCCATAGATTCATTTTACTTGAATGCTTAACTGCAAGAATTTGATACTGTTTTTCATAACTCTGCTAACCTGCATTAGTTTCTTTTGTCATTTTTGACACCTAGATTCAACTGCAATGAACACAGATTATATCATGCCCCTATCTTTGCCTCGAATACCTCTCATTCTTCCACAGTGCATTTCCTGAACACTCATTGATTCTAATCAGTTTCCAGCAGCTCATTTGGCATTCTCAAAGATTTCTGTGTTCAGGCTTCAAAACTCTTCCATGCTGATGCTTTGCGAACACATATTTGGATATTTTATATTTGCTGCATACTGTGATGGACCACCTTTTATTCATTTACCAAGATGCATGAACTTCATTTCCTTCTCTTTTCATACATTTCCTGCATTTGTATGTAAGCAGAGACAAACTAAACTTAGATGCACTAACACAGTCAAAGAAAATACAGAAAGGAATTAAAAAGAATAAAATGCTGAACAGGAGAGCATTAAAGACACCATTTTTCAAACAACACTTTTCACTCATTTTCCTACTTGAGCCAGTTTATCAAAATGGCAACTGTCCAAAAATGTGATTGTAGATAGACAAGAAGACTTTTCTATCACCAAATGAGACAGAAAATTGCAAACTTCAGCTGATTGAATTTTTCTAGATAAATATCTTTACAAAATGAATTTTTTGACAAACCAAATGCTAGAAAAATTGTTTAGGGTGAATACTTTCTACTACTTTGAGTCATTAGAAGCAAATTTTCAGGTCTCAATCTAACAAATGTCAATTTTGGGAGTTGTTTCAGAGCAATGTTTCAGGACATTATTTCAGAAAAAAAAAATGATATCTTCAAGAAAAAATAAATTATTAAATTATTGAGAAATAATGACATCTTTTATATTGTCCTTCAACTTCTTCCATTGGAATCATTGCTTGTCCAGCACACTTTGATAAGATTCTCAGGATATTACTCAGATTTGTGGAAAAGTTTTTCATGGCTAATAAAGCTCAGGGAAAGGAAATTAGTTTGAGTAAAAACTAAGTCTTAACTATTTATCATTCTGTCCATGTTCCAGTTCGGTGTCTGGTTCTGGGCCCCACAGTACAAGAGGGATGTGGAGCTGCTGGAGAGAGGGCAGCGCAGGGCTACAAGGATGATCAGGGGCCTGGAACATCTGCCCTATGAAGAGAGGCTGAGGGAGCTGGGCCTGTTCAGCCTGGAGAAGAGAAGGCTGAGAGGGGATCTGATCAGTGTCTATAAGTACCTCAAGGGAGGCAGTGAGGAGGAGGGTGCTGGCCTCTTTTCAGTGGTGGC
>NW_010578805.1:164359-175842 GCF_000705375.1 Tinamus guttatus | reverse complement strand
ATCTGAGTGAGCATGAGGCTCTTTTCCAAACGGCAGTCTCTGTTCACCCCCTTTACTCTTCTTGCGCTTTATGAAGAACAGCTTGCACAGCAAGCGAGAGAACAGTTGGAGAACCTTTTGTTTAGTTGGAAGGAATTTAAACTCCTTCAGTTAGTGGCAAACTTCACTAATCTAGGGTTGTCTTAAATGGTTGCAGTTGTGAAGAAGTGGCACTCTTCTGAATTCCTCCAGTTTTTTGATAGAAGTGTACCTTCAATGAGATGTTGCTGGACACAGAAGTGTATCAACATTAACATGGAGTACTGTCCCAACATTTCCCATGCTTTAAATTTAAGAAGATTGCCTAGAATCATCAGTGTATCAGCAGGAGAATGTCGGTTTTGTCAAGTTATTGTTATAGAGTAAAGCCTGAGATAGTTATTATCATCCTACATTTTTAAGGTAAGTGATTGTTCTGTTCAGATTTTGTTGTTATTATTGAAAGAACATCTGAAGGGGGAAGACACCTCTTTTAAAATCAAAAGGCTTGGGATACAAAAAAAATCCATTAAAATATTCCAGCTTTGATTATATTTTTCTTCTACTTTCTTTTGATTAAAAGTTTCAGTGTTTTCAAGAACTAAGCAAGTTTCCATTTTACATTGGAAGAAAGTTTTAAAAAATGAAATGAAAAGAAAAGAAGTATCATTTCTGAGACCAAAAAAAAAAAAAACACATTATCTAGCAGATTCCTAAAAACGGAATCATTCTACAGGAGAGCATGAACAATGTCTGTATTTAGTTGACTTTCCAGGTGGTGGTTCCATACAGCATGATGCCATCACCCCAAAGGGAGAAAATGGAGAACCATTTTCACTATTCTTTTTAAATACCTTGAAGATTTTTCTGTGATGGAAACAGCCCATTGTAGCTAATCCACTGCAAATCATCTATTAAGAATTGAGTTAGTATTTAAAGTACTTACAAAAGCTATCTGCACTAATGTATCTCTCTTCCAAACGCAGAAACCAAACATTGAAATTTTAAGTATTGCTTAATCTTTTACCAGTATTCTGAGCAGTAAAGTATTCCTTTCATCATAAAAGGAAAATACCTAGTAACAAACTTATAAGCTACCAAGTGCTTCCTAAAAATATATTACTTTAAAGTTCTCAGCCTTTGCCATGAGTGAGCCTTTCCAAGTAACCAACCCCACTACATGGACAGCCTGAATATTAAGTTAAGTGGTTTGATAATGACTACAGAAAGGAAATTTATGGATAATTTTCCTTTCAAATTTAGGGCTTAATCAGGACTATTCAAGACACAGAGCCCTAAGCCCTTGATTTGAAAGTAACCCCATAACTATCTAACATATGAACATCAGGTTAAATCTCCACATTTCCCCCAGTGCCCTTGCATACAAATATCTGATCCCAGATGCTGGGTGTGCAGCGACATTCACAGTAGCCTAGTTCTTATACTACCATATCTGTATACTGTCTTTGCACCCAATCCGGGAGTCAATGACATCAGTAATCCCTGCCAACAAATGCAGTCACATATTCACTTTCCATCCCTTGTAAACTCAGGCAGAAGATTTCTCGATTTAACTTTAAGTCTGGCTGCAGTGATCAGTCAGTAAAAAAAAAAAAATAGAATAGGGCAATGAACTTCCAGCAGAGCGTTTCTGATAGTGTTAACCATCATTATGAATAATTTTCTGTCAGCAAGTTCACTCTCAATGAGAATAACCTCTAAGTTGCTGTTTTATATCACAGACAAGCAGCAGATAATCTAATTTCTACTTGCTTGTTAAGGAGCAGGAAAAAAATAATAAGGAGGATAGACAATGCAAATTGTTAACAAATAGCCATTATAATAATATTTTGAATTTGCAGACCTTTCCACAAAGACCTGGAGACAGTCAACACTTTATATATGACTACTAGTTGGATTCTACAAGACAGAGCAAACTATTAACTCTTGCATTCTTGAATCATTTTGATTTTATTTACTGCTATTCAGTTGCGGTTAATTAATAATCAGAGCTGAAGAGAAGGTAAATTAGTCTGGTGTATTTGAGGACAAAAGAAAACTCTCCTTACTTGCCAGTTCATTAAAATTAGTGATTAGAGAGACAAAGATCAATGGAGTTGTGACCCAGACCTTTGAAAGAGCCATCATAATTCACTTCAGTGCCTCTGAGAGGGCTGTAGTTTCTAGTCCTACAAATGTAACTCTTTACCTTAAAGCCTGAGACATGTGTCTGGTATGTCAAAAAAATTTCCCATCTTTCTCAAGATTCTAAATTCAGTGCATCTACTCATCTGTTAGGAAATGAGCAACAGTCACATGAACCTGATAGTTCAGTTGATAGTTCAGTTGTCATTCCTGTGCCCCATTCCTGCCTTTTGGTCCTGCACATAATTATGTTGGTGTTCTTTCACCATAATTATGTTGGAAGTTGCTTCCTATATCCATTTCTTTCTTATTTGTTAATTGCCTCTCTTTTGATGAGGATGATGTAGGCAGTTCTCTGGTATTTTAAAAAAGAATGTGAAGGAAGCTCTGTGCTATACTACAAACAGAAATAATGCCATACTCTTAAGAAAAAAAAAAAAAAAGAAATCTTCTGAAGTAATAGTAGAGTACCGGACAATAGCAGTACCAGCAATAACACAGTTTAGTCTCAAGGACTAACTTTAAAGAGAGCTATTACATATACAAAGCAAATTTGTCCTGCCAGTAGCTTAGACTCTTTCCTCAGCCCAGACACATGGAGGTAAGAGTTATTTTTATCCACTGCTGCTTGATGTGATAGATCAACAGCATCAACCAGAGACTGGACAGCACTTTGTTGGCAACCTATTTGCTTCACACTGAATGCACAAGCTGAGTCGCTTGAGCAATCACAGTCCCTCATAGCCTTCCTGTATTTCTCTTCTTGGAGCCATAAAGATGGAAGTTCTCTGACAACTCGCATGAAAAGATTTTGAGAACAAGTTAACTTGCTGCAAGATCGAGAGGTTTACTTTCTGTGGGAGGTTTATCCATAGGAGATATATCTGGGCTCTCAGAGATGTCAAAGTAGCACCTGGAAGGGCTTTGCAATTCACAGGCAACTGCTCTTCCTCAGGGTAGGTCAACCCTGCCATCAGTTTTTCATACTCACTCTGAAGAGAAGGTATCGAAGGGATAGCCACTGCATCTAGAAAGCTCAAAGTTGCATGTTTATTGATTTAAGATACTTTCATACTGTGCTTTCAAAATGAGGAGGATGCTAGGTGACACTGACAGATGCCTGGATCTTATCTCCAGCATTTTGTGTCCACACGTATAATCCTTAGAGCAGATCCTAGAACTGGAGACCTGGAGACCTATGAGACATGGTTGGAATTACCTACTGCTGCCTTCCAGCATCACAAAATAAGGGTGGTCTGTGTTGTTTAGATTTTAGACTTTCTCAGGCCACATCCACTACCTGTTATGTATTTACATGGCACTTAACTTTCATTTTGAACAAAAGAAAAATAGTCCCCCACAGGCTAACTAAGAAGTAAAAAGAATATGCGGCAGAGGAGGTGCTTTATGGGTTGTACTCCTGCAACCACAAACATCTCTCCCTTCACAGCCACCTCAGGATTGTCCTGTATCACCAAGTCCCTTATGCAAAGCAAGGGCAAAATGAACACAGATCATCCTGCAGTGAGTCAGTGATAACCCAGCTGATCGCTCCAGCCCTAGGAAAGAGCAGTGCTGGCTCTCTGTGCCTAAACATATTCATAATTATGTCACTGATTACCTTAACTAAAGATTAGTGTTAAGCTACCTGGAGGCTGGGTTGCGCTCTGCAACCCAGGAGCCCAGGCAGAGGTTGTCATACTACAGAACTAAAATCACAGATATTTCACAGATTCTTGGGGCCATGTAATGACATCTGGTCTCTGCTACTTGGTCAAGAAGGACAAGAAACTCTGGACAATATAGGGATGAAGGAGGATGTGGATCATCCGCACCAATCTCCATCTTTTGTTTAAGAAGTTTATGTTTCTTGCATAATCTCCTTGGTCTATAACACCTGTCAGCTATTCACAAAGCCAGTATGATCAGTCTGCCCAGTTTATTCAGATGCAAAAGCTACACTTACACTTTAGCAATCTTTTTTTTTTTTTTTCCTCTGCGTAGAGAGGGCTGAGGGGAAATAGAATCAGCTAAAGTTTATAAATAATAAGAGGATAAAAGAAGTGATTTCCTTTGTTTAATCAAATAAAATGCCAGTAAATCTAGATGAGATATAGCATATTCTTCAACCAAATAATGTCTAGGGAGAGACAGGCAAAGCTTTTACTTGCACAACTTCCTTCTCATCTGTCTTCTTATCTCACTTCTTTCACAATATTGATTCCACTTATGGAAATGACTCAAGAATGCTCTGCAGACAGACTCAGGATCACCCAAGTTACCACAGTTTGTCACAGACTTATATGCTATATGTCTTCTAGGGCAATGTCAGGACGCCATCGTGGGTGGAAGTACAAGCTTAAAATCTTTGATTTTTCTCCTTTACTTGTTTGAACTTAGTTAAAGCAGGAGCTGATGTATTTTTTCAGTGAAGCGCACATTTTCCATATAAAATGAACTTTTCAAAGGAACTAAGCTATCTTACAAATTCTGCTCAAATTTTCTGCTCAATAGCTTCTTAACAGAGAAAAGAGACACTGAAACACAGAAGTGCTTACACTTTTGTTCCTGTCATTTTAAAACACAAATGTTTAAAAAATTTTAAATAATCCAAATTGCATAGAAATGATTTGTTTTAGAAGAATTAAGTGTTTTGAACTGACCCCAAGTCACTTTATTTTCATTTTTCTCCAAGGTAACTTCAGGGTTAACTTAATATTGTATTGTTTGTCTACCACTACTTAAATATATACATACATATATATATATATATGTTTCTGACATTGTTAATAACAGCGAGTAAAATATTCACACAGACAGCTAACTAATCATTTGATTGAGAGATATTTCAGGCATTTTGTGATTATTGATGCAACAGGCGTGCGAAGACCTTTGTTAGTTATGAAGGAAAGCTAGAACAGGCAAGCCTCATAGAGTATCCTGGGAGCGTGCTTTTGAGAGCATACCAATGACAGGAAGCACAATGTGCTAGGGTGAGTCAGCTGAAAGTTATATAATGTTTTGTTCCTGAGTTTCACAGGGAGAACACAGTCCTCCAAGATTTTGCTCACCTCTTAAAAAGTGTCCCGCATCCTCTTGACTTGAGCTCCCTTTTAGTCCCAAGACTGAAGAGAGACAACCTCTGCGGCAGATCCTCCACGCGTAGGTCCTCACTCTACAGCAGGCCAAGTGGCACTTCTCCCTGCAGCATCAGCATGGACAAGGGGCTATTTACTCTCCTGCTGTTAAATGTATCACCCACTTTAAAACATTTTGATGTTTCACCACATCCCTCACCAAGTTCTCAGAGATGAGGACGTCTCCAACGTCAGGTGTTAGCACAAGAGCAAAAAACACATATTTTATTGCTGACCCATAAATATTCTCATTCTATCCACAATTCTACTAAAAAAAAAAAAAAGCCCAGCTTACCTTAGATTTCAAAAGATGCCCTCACCTATTTAAGGATAACTTCTTTGCAATAAAAAGGCATTAAATAGCAACATTAAATGCTAATATAAGTACTGTAGTGATATGTCAGTAAGGAATGAATGCCTTCTAGAGTGGTGGAAATAGTCAACAATTTAAAGAGTGTAACTGTAAAAAGTGCATTGCTAAATATCTAAAGAAGAGATCAGAGAAATAATAAAATCATTTACAGGAGAAAAGATATTAATCTTTGGGTTTGACCCAAACTACTAACAAGGTCCAAGTTTAATCTTCCTAAAAAAAAAAAAAAGAAAAAAAAAAGAAAAAGATTTAAAAGGGGATATCTGGAATCCAAGAGAAGATTTCCATGATGAATAAAGATCAATAAAAAGAAATGAGGGGGAAATGGCAGAATAGCCAGATGTCAAAATAGCAAGGCTATTGATACCAACAAGATTAATAAATTTCCTTTCCTTCCATTAAAGATAAGTAATTACATTTACAGAGACAAATCATTGCTTATAAGCTATTAATAACATTTAAATACATTTTTCTCTGCCTGTAAAAGTCCTCATATTTCTGTGTGCTAGATAGATTTTGGATCACTATGATATACTAAAACCTAAAAACTCTGTTCACCCTTGCATTTTGTTTTCCTTTTGCAGGCTTTTGTACTCTGCAAACTGAACAGGTGTTTTTTAAAGAAAAATCCACATTTCTTGATCATATTTGCATGTAAACTCTTTTTTACATGGTCAGATAAAAGAGCAATATGAAATATCCCAGTTAGTGTAAATAACCAACATTTTAAATTGCAATGTAACCAAAGCGTGGTTCCACCCATCGTGAGTGGAAGTACAAGCTTAAAATCTTTGCAGTATTTCCTTTGTTCACACCAAGAAGGCAAGAAAGTAAACTCTAAACCTCTAATGTGTATTAGAGAAGAGACCAATCTCTGACAATTGCTTTTGCAGCTAAAGAAGGTCTGGTGCAAGAAAACCTGGGTGTGAAAAGGCCATGCAATGTCCCTCAAGCAGGCAAATGGGCTGTGCTGGATGGACAGATGAGCTGACCCCGGCACATGGCACCCCTGTGCTCTGTGAACAAGCAAATGAAAAGAAGTTTTTTTTTGTTTTTTTTTTGTTTGTTTGTTTGTTTTTTACAAAAACTTTGGGCCTCTTGTTTCTTTTCTCACAGGGTGGGATATCAGCCAGAATACTTGCCCCACAGGAAGGACCCTTGCAATTCATAATTGGAGATTAATGGCTTCTGAAAGGAGCTGACTTGAAGGAGGAAGTCAGAAAAAGAATGGAATAAAAATGTGATGAAAACAGACACACCGAGTAAACCAACCATTTGCACATTGCCTTCAGAAAGTTAGAAGTCTAATTAGCATATTAAAAAAATGGAAAGATTTTTTTATGTATTAACTACCACTGGGTGTGAAATTGACTCCAGTGACAGTTTATTCTCAGGTTGAGATGAAGACTGAGAAAGGAGAGGGTTTATTCTGTCTTCTTAGCTGAGCCTAAAAAAACATTTAGACTTCTGAAACTGATGTGGTTTAGAGCCATTACATGTGATCTCCTATCACTACAATTAGGAGAGCCTAACATTACAAAAAGGAGAGGAGACTCAGTTTGAAAAACAAAAGTAGACAATTTAAAACAAGGAATCTTCATAAAAAGTCCAAAATTTTCTTCTTTCTGTTAGTGTCATGATGACAATCATTTCATGGTATTTTATAGACCCACTAATGCCCTCTGCTTTAGTGATAACATATTTGATGCATCCCTTGCTATTATGAAGATATAACTCCTGCCTGAAGATTATGGTTTCAAAAGACAATCTGAAATCTCCTTATTAATAAGGTGTTTTTTCCATTGGTATTTAGCACATGCACATGTCCTTTCCTTCCTGCCTGCCTTCCAGCACGGATGCTAAAAAAAATTACTTCTGTTCTATAAATGGTATATTATTTGTACTCTTACACCAACCAGGACAGTGAACTACATATCATTCTATTAACATACATGGAAAAAGAGGATACCAACAAAAAATGTAAGTAAGTAGCTGATTTCTTAAAATGGCTGTGTGTCTGACAAAGAATTAGATAAGTTTCTGACGCATCATCCAAGACTGCTTGCAAGAAAACAAATTGTTTATATCCTACACATTTTGCCTGACAGGTAAGTAACTCATAATGGATTAAGTTTAAAAAGATTTATCACTGACATTTTTTTTCCATAACCAGATGCATTTCTACTGTTCAGTAGCAACAAAATCTACCAGAGTGTCAACATGCAGAATAAAATGTTGTTTATATGAAACAAACTGATCTAAAGGAGCTACTGTCATAATACTCTAGACAGAAAACTGCTGTTCCAAGGATTTTTGTTCAAATGTCATTTCTTGTCAAATGCTAAGAATAAATGCCATTTTATGGTAGGATGTATACTGAAGAAGTATCAGAAAATTTCAAGATCACTAGTTCTTGTGGGGATCATAATAACAAAAGATGTGTAGGTAAGTAGATGTTACATAGACATACACACTAAAATCTGTATGCCAACATAGAAAAAAAATATGAATATTCCAGTCTCTGCAGAGATTTGGTTCCATACTATGATATGATACAAGCTCCCAGTCTCATGACCAGTGCACGGCAGGCTGACCAGAAGCCTAGACAGCTGGGCAAAACAAGTCACACATCTCCTTAGCTCACTGCTGGCAGCGGTGAATGTTGGGCCAGACCTGGCTGCCTGGGGACCCATCCAGGTCTGTCATACTGCAACACTGGCACCACTTGGTGATTTCTCCTTAAAGACACCATTTGCAAGTTTCTGACTTTAGACTTCTTCTGATCATTTTATCTCATTATTTGCCTGATAACGTCCAAACCCATTCTGCAGATAATACTGCATCATATCCTCGAGTAATTACTGGTTGTTCAAATAAGAACTGCAATTTACCGCCTAGCATCGAATACCTGTTTTTCAGTTTATGAAGTTTAAGATCATATGAAAGCACATCACAAGTGAAAGGATGTGTGTTAATTGCTTAACACAATAACTGTTGTGCAGCGACTGCAGAGCTGCTGCGCAAGAGTGGTCCACAGAGCCTTTTCTTTCCCAGTGTTGTAGTTTTGGAAGTGATAACTAACATTACAACAGATCACACTCTTCCCAGGAGCCTTCCAAGATGGTTTTTATAAGTGCAGAAAATCATACTTATGGGGCAGATTTAAGAGCAAATCAAAGTGCTCTTTAAGAGCCTGGTACTTCTGGCTGTGAACTGAATGGCAATTCTTCCACTGACTTTAAAGACAGCAGGGGCAGCTTCAAAGCAACAAGCTGCTAAGATTTTAATTCATCAGGAGTGAAATTTGCCACTACAGCTTTCACCTATGAATCACTTGAGTTCTTTAGCTACTGTTAAATGTGGCCTCAGTGATGCATGGGCTTTGGGCTGGCAGCTTGCATGGGAAAATATCACATGTGTTTGTGAAAAGCCTCACTGAAGACTGAAGGCTAACTCATACTCTGTTCTCACAACCACAACCTAATTGGATATGAGTAGCACAAATGAAACTGCATTCATATTTTTGTAGATAATAAAGTTACACTCACATTTGTAATTGTCCTACTTCTAAAATGTTAATGAGGCATTATGATAAGAAGTAATTTTCTCAGTTTAGTCTAATCAGAACATAACAGACTCAAAATAACACCATTACTATGTTACAGTATATATAGAAAATTAGTCATTTTTACTGAACTCAAAAGCAGAGTAGCGGAGGGAGATTTCCATAGGCACACTGTTTCTAAGAATATAATTCCTGCTATTATTGGTGAAAAAACACGAAGTACCATTAAGAAATTCACCAGCTTTTCAATACTTCAGCATGACAAAACAGAATGAAACAAATAATCTAATAATTTGACATAGTTGTTCTACATTGTTTACTCATGCCTGTTTCCAGTTTCAAATTCTAAAGGACTATCTTTGCAATTTAATATTGTAAATACAAGAACTGGACATATCTTGCCAAAAGAGACATCAGTCTGAGAAACGGAGATAAAAGAATTCATGCATTTCTGCACACAGGTTATTGACCAATTATTGCTCTCTGTCAAATTGATTACAGAAAGGTGTTTGTCTTTTTGTCAGTTAAGAAAATAGTGACCAAATATTTATAGATAAAAAGATTCAATACAAAATGTCAAATATCATGGCTAATAATTGATGCATACCTGAATGACTCAGCCTGCAGGTAAAGTGTCCTGTCCAAGTCTCAGTGTAAAGCCAAGGATCCCATTCTCTATTCTATTCCATCGTTTTTGACCCTCAGTGCCATCTACTTTTATTAGAAATACTATTCTGATAAAAGATAAGTTTTCTGGCATGTCATTGTTAATCTGAAGGGGGTCTTCAGGCAAAGGGCAAGGAGAGAAAAAGAAAAAGCAACAACAGACTGTCAGAGAAAACAAATAAATAAATAAACAGTACCCTCACTGAAAGGAATAGCCTGCAGAGCACGTTGTTGAATGTGATAAAAAAGCATGATGGAATGAAATGTAGAAGGCAGAGGAAAGACCCTTTATGAGCAGTTTATATACTGTGCTAGTGATTGCTACACTACCCTGCATTCTCATCTCATGACTCTGCTTATAACCTCAGTGAATCCTGTTGAAGAGTCAATACCCGCCGCTGGCGGGGAACTAAATACCTCTATCCATGTTCTCCAAGAAAAGAAGCCTGTCAAGGAAAAAAGATGCCTTTCTTCTCACTGTGTATTGTTTCTTTAGTTCCCCTTTCCAATGCTTTGTGCCTGGGTTGCACACACTTAAGATACTAGGAAGAAACACAGAAAAAAACATAAGGCTAAGCCTATGTCTGCTGAGATTTAAATTCAAGGCAATAGAACAAGGGGAAGGTGTTTGATTTGCTGTTATGAAGCTTCTGAAGATCATGACAGAACAAAGAAAGCTTGGGTCAAAACAGCTCCAAGGGTTTGAGGGAGGTATGAGATTGGTTTTGGTATATTCGGAAAGGTAGATGTTGGAGGAAATACATAATTAACAGCAATTATGCACTATGCAAATAAAAAAGTAATTTCTGGGATGCTGCAGAATAACTCTTTTCCTTCTGTTTCAGTGAAACTATGCTCCATTAAATGTCTCTGAAAATATCCAGCTGTCTTCTTTCCTTGGTTCTGTTGCAATTTGTATTGCAGGTAACTGTAGCAGCAGTTGATTTGGATGTGGCTATAGGATTTTAAGCTTCTAAGTGAATATTTGATTCTGGTACAGGCAGTACCAGTAGCTGTGCATAATCCCTACCTCCACTCTTCCCTTCTAAAGCACATAACTTTGGTGCACTGGGGATAAACAGAAGCAAGGAGGATAGAGAACGTTATAGGCAAGTGAATGCTAGGAAAGACAAAACAGAAAGAACAAGGGAGAAAAATCAGGACCTGGAAAGTTGTTCATCAGTTTTGTTATCTTCATAGTGGGGATAATTAATACTATATTGGTCACAGGAAATGTTAGCATTAATTCCTGCTTTTAAACTATCTTGATGATGATGATGATGATCTTGGCAGTCATCTAAGACCCGACTCTGACCCTGTAGGTATACAGTGAGAGGTATTGACTGCTTGACAAAGCAGCTAAGCAGAGCTTGAAATAGCATGCACATGTCACGCTGCTCAGTCATCCTCTGCAGTAAGCGAGAAGGTAAAACTGTGGTACTTTAGACTACTAAGTGTGTGAAAAGAAGCCTCCTGTTTCCTCAGTGCTGGGAGCCCCTAGCTTGTATGGCCACAGCACGCAACCTGTTGGTTGCTGTTGGACAGCCAGAGGCTAAGTGATGCTGCTACCTGAATGTAG
>NW_010578805.1:150025-164339 GCF_000705375.1 Tinamus guttatus | reverse complement strand
CTACCCTAAGAATCATGCTTATCCACCAGGACCTGGCTGCTCAGCCCTTAGCATTTGTAGTTCTCATCAAGGTCAGGAGCAGATTCCTTGGGAAACTTTGCAGATAAAGATGTAATTATCAATCAGCCATCAGTCTGACCTAAGCAGGACCTGGAGTAAGTGGCAAGCAACAAGGACATATAGGAGAATGCAGATAGTGCCTGTGTAGTTCTCAAAAGAACTCTAGATGAAAATGTTCTAGGGTCACCACTGAAGCAGCTTTGCTTCCACTAGACACTAGCATAAATCACAGACTTGCAGATGCACCATATATGTGTTTGAACTCAATATTTGTCTTCTGTTCAAGATAAAGAATTACTAAGGGATGAGATTATCCCAAGGAGGTTTCTAACGTAATAGGCACCTAAAAATTTGCAACAGGAAAGGGGAATATGTGATTTTGCTATTTTTGCTTTGTTAGCTCCATTTTCTCTTTGTTTTTCTTCTAACTTTTGCTTATATAGAAAATACTCTCATATAGAAAATCCCCTGGTATTTTATTCTTCCTGTTCCTCAAAGGAATCTGTTTTTACTACAATGTGTCGAATAAATAAATATCCCATGGTAGTGTGCCATGCAGTCTTGTTACTGTATTTCAACAGACAGAAAGCAGTCTGAATCTCTACAGAACAAATAGTGATGCTGATTAGGCATATCCTTGCAGAGTTTCTCTTTTTTCCTGACAACTTGGGAGCTACAGCAAAGCAAGATTTGATGCAATTTTCTTCTTTTGTTCCCAGTTCCATAATACACGTGTAAAGCCAAAAATGCAGGATTCTCATTCTGAATGTGCTAATCATGCCCACAATTTGAGAACAATAAAGAATTAGATTGACTTGTACTTGTAGGTGTTCATGTTAATCTACACGTATAAATCATACATAAGCACATCCCACAAGTAAGAGAAAGTCAGATAATGTTTTTCTCTCATCACCATATATTGTAGTTAACTCCACTGGAAGTCAGGGTAACGAAGATCACGTATCAAGATCTTTCGATGCAGCATAGCAGTAGCAATTACCTAGGAAAGCAGTGACTGCGATCACTGTTCAATGGAACAATTTATAGAAAAATAGTATTATTTCCATGCTCAGGAGCTGACAAGGTTAAGAATGACCACAGCTACTGATTAAAAGTTTTGGCTGAGTATGTCATTAGCAGCACTGCAAAGCTGAGCAGGGCAAGAACATGACTGGATGCTTACCATAAAACTCAGGACCTGTTTCAACGTTGCCTGCATCACAGCACTGCTCACAATTTTCCATTAACGCTGGTATGCATACCATTTTTGGAGCCAAGGATACCCACAAAAAGAAATATTGTTACCAAAAACTACCCAAATACAGAAGCTTTTACTTTGATAATGTTTGGCAGCATTTTCTGAAAGCGCTTGGTAAACACATGATCCATCCAAGCAGGGAACAGAAACAACACCAAATATCTTATGATGCCACTTTTAAACCATGAAGAAAACTGTGATTAACAAACTATGAATTAACAAGAATAAAAAGTATAATGTGAAAAGCAACTTCACCTGAAATATTTCATCTATACTGAATGACTTTGAATAAAATGCATTTAGGACTATTGATCAATTTAAGGATAAATCATAAAAAGGAAATAGAATGATTTTAATAAATTATTTGATGCAAAAAAAAATCCAGTTATTCTTCCACCAGTTATGAAAATCTCTTCAGATCATTGCTGTCAGAAGAGACCTTATAAGATAAGAAAGTAAAATCACTGTATCACATAGTCTTGAGAAATGCCAACAGGCAGACTGGCTGACCCTAATCAATCTGACTTTACAGTCTATGATGCTATTCCAGCTTATTGCACCTTTTATCTCAGGGTGGCTTGAAAAGAGAAGCACATTATGCTGGCAGAAGAATTAGGAAGAAGAAGAGAATGAAGGTACTGTCTACCTTTTTTTTTTTTTTTTCTTTTACATGCAAGAGAGAGAAGAGAATGGTATGAAACAGAATTCAATTCCTACTTGGACATGTACCTTAGTTATTGTAGTACAGGCATTTGGGATGGCAATTTTCTCTGTTGAAACAGCTCTACTTGAATGAAAGAATTCAGTGTACTTTGAGGAAGAGTGAGACTGACTGTAAACAAATGGTCAATAGGACTGTAGCACTGGAAGAGGACTTTCGGGCAACTGAGTCTAGTTCTGGTGGTTACAATCAGGCATTGTCATATAATCAATTCAAACCTGATGAAGCATTACCTTAAAATAGCTTTTTTTTCTTTACTATTCCTTCTGGAATTTCATTCCTGATTCTCCATCTTCTGAGGTTAAGAAATCTTTAAAATTTGCAGATGCAGCTGATTTATGGCTGGTTCATACACAAATAGCTTTGTCAAAAACACATCATTTATCTAAACTAGTTCTGAGATCCTGGCAGTCTCTTCTGGGACACGTTTATAGGAGACAACCACCCTCCCCATCCTCACCAGAGCCTTGATTTTACTTTGCTATCCAAGACAATCTCTTTTGATCTCTGGAGGTAAAAATGACCCCAAAAGGTCATTTCCAAACACTGAACTCCTAGCACAGACTCACACCATTATCCCCAGGCTTCATGTCCTTCCCCATCTGCTACTGTACCTATTTCTAATATTCTGGTCCTTGAGGTCACTCTGTGTCTCTGCATGAGGCTCAAGTCCAGTCCTCCAGTTCTTTGTTGCAGATGATTCCCATTTGTGTCAGCCAACTTCATTATCACACTCCTGTCTTTTATGCCAAGGTCATTATTGGAAATGTTAAATAAGATCTGTCCTGAGACCAGTCCTTGAGGAAATTGACTAGTAACTTCTTTCAGCCTGATCATTTGCCTCACAGCATGACTCATTGTCATCTCTCATTTACAGAGCTCCTTACTATGTCTCAGTTCCTGTAATAATCTCCATCTTCTCCACTTTAGCTAATAATTTCCCATGTGACACTATATCAAATGCTTTGCTCAAGGTCAGATGGACTTGATCTACTGTTTTTGTCTAGAGAATCATGCTTTTTTTTTTTCTAGACACGCTAATGAAAGTCCTTATCTTTTATAAAGCAGACATCAGTATAGCCTGACACAATGCATCTATGACCATCCTTATTCCATATTACTCACCTTTCCATTTATCTGCAGTGTTTTAATTAGTGTCTCTTTCAAAGTTACTAATATAATTCTTGCAAGTGTGTAAAGATCTTAAGCCACAACAAGATATTTGAAATCCCTTAGAAGATAATGTGATAATTAAGACAAAGCAATAATGTGGAAGTGATGAGGTGGTAGAGAGAGGGAGTGGAAGGACCAGATAACCTAACCCCTAGCCTTTAAAGTAATGCACATTCTCCTTTTGTCCACCTCACAAAATGGGGAATGGCATTATTCAGTGAAGAGTGGAACACAACCAGCAGGAAGGACTGAAATCATAGGAACCAGCTACAATGGCTCAGATCAGTTGTCCCTCCCCTGCAATGATCTCATCTGTGACCCATAGCAGATGCCTATGGAAGAACACAGAAACAAAAAAAAACTTACAGTGCTACTTTCCTACTCGTCTCTCCCAGCTCCACTGCTTTGTGGCTAATGAATCCCAGAGTCAAAGGTGGTCTCTATTTGTTTAATAGTTTGTAATGGATTTTCTCTAATGGCTTTCTATTTGAGGATGAATGTAAGCTTCTAAAATCCACAGTACCTTTGAAGAAGTTCCTCTTTTTTGTTTTGTATTATCTGCCACTTTTTTTTGTTGCCCTTTAATTCTTCTATGAGGAGAAACATTGAACAACCATCCCTCTTCACTTTCTCCATGCCATGCATTGCCCTTTGTTTTGTCCCCAGCTGTAATCTTCTTAAGTTGCATAGTCAGGTCCCAGGGACACTCTCACCTCCTCTCCTCCCCTCTTTGGGGGCTTTCTCTTCAAGATCTTCTCCTCCTCAAGTTTGCTCTACCCAGAAGACTATCCCTGGGGAGCAGGAACACTTTTAGAATCCCTCCAAATGAAACCAGATCTGTCATTCTCCCCAAAAATGCCACTGATCAACTTCTACTTCTTGTTGCAGTCTCCTTGTAAGGAAAGCTGACCATTCCTCACATCTCGGATCACATTTCTAGGTGTCTGCTTCTGTTTCATTAGACAAAAACCTCTGCCACCCCCAGAAACCAGCAAGTTAGCACTTGACACTGGGATGTTTACATCCTTTGGAGAATCTTATTCTCACACCTGCCCCTTAGGCCATTCATAAAATCTTTTCTACTTACCTTTAAATCTGCACAAGAGATTTGTTTATATAACAGATATAATCACTCAAGTAAAGGAAAACTCTTCTTCCTGTCTTGTACAATTGAGAGGAGATAGAGATTCATTTAGAAAGTCCATCTTAGTGTCAAGCAGAAGGGTCCCATTTTACCTACTGACCTCCTAAAAGGCAATTTAAAGCACAGAACCTCTGTAAGCAACAGACTTTAAAAACTTTTATACCAATGCCTCTTATGTCTATTATCAGGAATTTAATTTTTACTGAGCCATCAGCAACTGTTATTGAGTTGTGTTGAGATAAGTCCTATGGTTATTTTGTGCACCTAAAAAAAAAGCACTTATAGCTTTTCTGCCACATATTTGTCCTACGCATGTACGTGCTTGAGATTTTCAACCTTCTCTGACACAGTATATCTTTTGCCATTGCATATATGATTTACTTTAAAACATAACACTGATAACAAAACCATTCGGTGTAATCAGGACCTGCAAGTCATGCAAAGTTTCAGAGCTGACAGCATAACTTACCAAGTTACCCTATAAGCTCTTTTTTTTCTCAAAAAACTGTGGTCTTTTTAAGAGCTCTTGCCTATGATGCAATTTGCAGGTTTGTGTCTTTGTCCCACAGCTGATATCACAAGAGAACATTGCCCTCTGGTGTCACAAATTGTGGCTTTTTTTTTTCTCTGCGCATTTTTTCTGCAGCTATTTTTTCCTTCTTTTTATTCATAGCACTAACAGTCAGAGCTATAGTCCAGAGCAATAAGTCAGCAAAAGGTATGGAAGGAGATGCTTTCATTTCTATGAGGAAATTTTTGCACTCATAACAATTCCCATGGGACCTGAATATAACTTCATTATACTACTTTATCAAAAACACAAATTAAGTTCTTTCAGATTGGGTGATACAAATAAATCTTAGCTGACTCTTTTTTTGTGACTGATTCATCTTCTTGAACAGGAGAGTTTTTAGAGTTTTTAAGTGAATTTTACAGTTAAAACTAGAGAAAGAGTGAAACAAAGGTGGTTCCCACTTTACTACTGTTACCAGAATTTTCCAATCACTAGCAAGTTGCCAGTGACTGTCTTGGAGCTCTGTCTGACTGCATGGAGATTGGCCACAGAAGCCACAGAGTGCTCGGGTGCTCAAAGGGCAGGAATAAAAGATACAGGAATCCTTGGTGTTTACATCTTTGGGAAGAGACGAAGCGGGACCAGTGCAGAGCTTCAATTTGTCTGGTTAGCCTTGCAGGTTCTGCTCTCACATCATTTTCACAGTTCAGAAGAAACAGACAAAGGAAAAGACTGAATGATTTTGCCTCAACTTCTAAAACCAAAGATAAATTTTCAACTTAAATATTCCAGGTGTTTATTAGAGGTGCCATTTTCAAAGGGACAGTTACCGCAATGAATAGATCTTACTGCCATCTTAGTCCATGCAAAACAAATATACATTTTTCTTTTCCAAATAGCTAGTGATGATTCCAATAGCCTTTGCCACTATTTCTATCAGTGGCTTACAGTCACTCTGAAAATCACAAGGTGTAACGTGCGTGCACCATTAAAGTAGAAGCTAGAGGCAGATTGCAGAGGTGGCCAGATGGTGCTGCTTGTAATTGGCTGCCTGTAACTGTCTGGATGTTGTCTAATTATTGCTTTACCTTTCACTTACTATTTATTGACACAGTGGAATCCTAGGATTAATTTTATCTAGACAACAGCCAAGTATCTATGCTCAGCAACATGTGCAGTATCCCTTACACATAAGGGAAATGTCTCCAGGGGCAGTCTTTTACCCTTTTACCTTAAAAATTGGATTGAATTGTGTCCCCTTTCTTTCTATTAACTAGAGATAAATTAGCTGTGACCAGATAGATACAATTCTGTATGGGTATTTCTTTCCTTCCTGTGGACTTTTCCTCAAAGGCACTAGGCCAGTGATCAAGCCAGACTATC
The DNA here is from genome assembly GCF_000705375.1 of Tinamus guttatus. The sequence continues at coordinate 158,086 of NW_010578805.1, read as the reverse complement.
AGTTAATGAGCAGCCACTGAATCAAGCTTTTGCTGACAATCTAGACACAGAGGTTTTATTCCCAGAAGGTTAGATTTGCATTTTTAATGAAACAAAACAACTCAGTTTCTTTACTTGTAAGAAAATATAAATTCTTCTCTTAAAGCATTAAGGGCTGGCATTACTTTTATGGATCTCCTCATTTGTAAATGGTCTTAGTTATCGGGATAATTGAAAAAGGAAGCAAAGTAGAAGGCTGAGATCAGACAACAAGCTTACTTCAATAATTAAAGTAATTAAAGTCACTGTAAAACTTATATTTGAGAGGACATCAAGCTTCATGGAAAAAAAAACTACGATAAATAAAAAAAAGTATCTTCTTTTTTTAAAAGAAAAGAAAAGAAAAAACAGAAAGAGAACAATATTTGAAAATCTCCTGAAGCAGTAAAGAAGGAGATAAGGAGGTAGGGACACAACCATATAAGAAAGAAATGTTGAGAAGCCAGAATGCAATCTGAAAGCACTCAGTATGAAGAATTCTTTCAAAAAACAGAGTAATAAAGATATAGGAAACCTTTATTTTGTTGTGCTTTTCATGTCCTTGCCACTGTCTATTCACACTGTCCCTTGTGCAGTGCTAGCAGAGTCATTCTGTGGCTCCATAGTAGGCTAGATCAATGGACTGATCGGACTGACTGCTGCTTCTGCTTTCAGTACTCTTTCTCAGCAGAATCAGCTTGGAGGGTTAGTAAAATTGAGTTTGAAATGTATGTCAAGCTACAGAGCTGCAGTCTGAGTGTGAAATTTGGTGAGGGCTTGAAATGTTGACATTTGTGAGGCCATGACACAAGCAAGCACGGCTTTGATATATTCATGAACAAATGGACAGAACAAGTAGAGAGAAAATTAAACAGTAGAACACCAGCTTCACTGAAATCAGTGACTACATTCCCATCCTGGAGACAAGATTTTCGTTTTGGCCTTTGGATTTATTTCCTGTAATACACACATCACACAGGCTAGACCTGGTAGATTCACATCTTTCTAAAACAATCAGCAAAAACATTTGTCAAAGAAAAATTTACACATATATTATTAGAAAGCCAACTGTTGTGGCATCACAGCTGGATACTGACTTGTGCTACCAGGCAGAGTGTGTAAGTTTTTCTACTTCTTTTTTTTCCCTGTGACCTATTTGGTTGCCTTTCCTTATTATTAGTGTTTCCAATAAACTTTTGAAACTGGTACGTATTACTCCTGAAAAACTGCTGAGCTGTCTATATGACTTCAGTGACATGAGTTGAAGCTTGTGGCAACACAACTATCACTGGTAACTTGAGCGATTAATATGAATGAATGACTGCTACCGTTCCTTCCAACCATACTGTTAGAAAACATGTCTGCATTACATTTAACAGAAAGGGTCCTCTTTTGCTCCTGCATAGTCACTATCCTCAGAAACTGATTAGTCAGTCTTTGCAAATTACCTGTTAGCTAAAGCTCTCTGTCTAAAGATGATTCTTAAACTGTTACATCATGTAACTTGAAAATCAAATTCACTTCCTCTTTCCTCTCTCTGCTTTTTTACCTGAGTACAGTTGTGGCTACTTTTCATTCTAGATCTGTTTCGGTTTTCAAGATTTTACCTATATTAGACTACAGAGATCATAGTGCTCAAGCAATTCTGGGACACTAAGAGCTTCCCCAGGAGGAATTACCTGCACCCAGGCACCATATAGGCATATAACCAGATGCTACGTGCCAGTTTCTATATCCCTTTAGGTTGAAAGACTCCTGTGGCCAGTGCTAGCTTTGGAGTCTGCTCCACACTCAGTTGTATTGTGCAGATAACTTCTGCAGTTCCCAAAGTACCTCCAACTGAAAGGAGATGAGATGATGCCCAAGCCAGCTGCAAGTTGTCACTGGTCTATAAAAGAGGTATCGCCAAACCTCAACACAAACTCATACAGCTCCATTATATTCAATGTGCCTGTACTCATGTAAATAAGTTGCACATTCAAATGCTTTCTCAAACTGAGACCGTATTATCCTCCACTTGTGTCTGTTTGATGGTTACTGTTGCTAGTTACTGTTACCAACACACAGTCTATTCTTCAGCCTGAAGCCCTTTATTGACCCAGGACCGTCTACTACATCTTCAACCAGAGCAATGATTTCAAGCTTAGAACTATAAACCAAAACGCAGGAACTGACAGCAGCCTGCCTTTTGGGAAAACGTAATTTTCATTTCATGCCATTTGTGCAATCACTCATTTTACTGAGTATGGAGGTTTAGAATGATGTGATTTTGTGTAATGCTATTATTTTATTTGAAAAATGCTACACATAACCCATAAGTAGATGCCTTCATCTTAATATTCAGTTCCTATTCCAATAATATTTTGGTCTCCTGGTAACATTGCTTATGATTTTTCATCATAAGATAGACAAAGAATGAAACTATTTCACTAGATTCTGAAATAGAAGAGAGGGTTACATTGATATTACAAAAATGCCCTGTTGGTTGCAATTATGTCCACATTCAGCAAGTCATGAAATAACATTTTGCCAGATTTCTGGCATTTGAGAACAGGTCAGCAATTGCAAAAGACAGTGGCCTTTTGGCAATGTCTAACTGAAAGGTGAAAGTTCTTTGCAGAAGCACAGGACCTCCTTTTGCCTCCTCTACCTCTGTCCAGTTGCTCATTACAAATCACTGTAACAATTTTCCAGAGTCTAGATCAACGGAAACACGAAAATTAATTGTTGCAGTCACCTCATTACTCGACTGTCAGTGTTAATAGATGTTTAGCAGTGCAATAAGAGCAGCACAGTGTATGATTTTGTCATTGCAGATAAATGTTTTTAAAGCGACAGCTAAGCAAGAGAGGCAGGTGCTGTGCCTTGTGAACACAGCTCAGGATACCCCTACCCCACAGAACTATAATTTAGCACACTGTTTTTTAGAATCACAGCTTTTTCCCCTTCGTCTCCTGTTCAAAAAGAAGAGCACCTGCTGGCAATTCCGCCCCTCCAGCTCCTGTAAAGGACCTGAGAAAGGACTCACCTCTACACCTCTCACTAGAAAACACAAGCTGTGCACCCAGGAGGAAGGAAAAGGGCTCCTTTTGGCATAACGTGCCAAGGGGCAGATATCAGCAGAGCCATGTGGACATCCTGTTGCACTATAATTTCATTGATGAGCTCTTCAGCACATGCAGAATTGCAGCACTTGATTAGGAAGTTGTGTGAACCAAATCTTTTTCCCTTATCTTGCAGTTACCAGATGCAGGAACAAGGTGGGATCGAGGGCACTGTCCCATGGAGCTGGTCAGGGCAGCTGGGGCCCATAAGTGCATGCACTGCCCTGGCAGCCTTAGGGGACCCTGGGGAGAGAGAGGCTCTCAGAAAAATATTTCCTCCTCACCTGCTGGGACACATAAAGTAAGGAATATTCCTTTGATGAAAAGTGTTTTCATTCTTAGTTTCATCCTTTTTACTGGACATTTTTCAGAAAATATTTTATTTCTATTCCCTCAGAACTCTGGTAAGCTAGAAAGAAGACTGTCCAGGAATATGGTCTGAATGGGGCGTCTAAATAGGTGCTCTCTTTTTCTTAATTTATTTCTCCTTTTTCCAAAGAACTCTGTGGGGATTTCAGTACGGAATTGTAGAAGGTCTCCTTTGGATTACAGAGAGTTGGACATTTTTCAGAAAATATTTTATTTCTATTCCCTCAGAACTCTGGTAAGCTAGAAAGAAGACTGTCCAGGAATATGGTCTGAATGGGGCGTCTAAATAGGTGCTCTCTTTTTCTTAATTTATTTCTCCTTTTTCCAAAGAACTCTGTGGGGATTTCAGTACGGAATTGTAGAAGGTCTCCTTTGGATTACAGAGGTAATCCAAAGGTAGAAAAGCAGGTAATACAAAGGTAGAAAAGCACGAACTTGATCCAGCAGAGGAAAATGCACCATGCATAGCAGCAGCCTTGATAAAGACAGGGATATGGCTGTGGCTGGTCAGGTGTTAAATGGTCTGGAGCTGTACAAGGCAGGGCTAATGAAAGCCAGGAGGGGATTTTTCTGAGTCCTTTTTTTTTTTCACATGGAAGGCCCACCATATGAGATAGAGATTAGTATGTTCGGGAAAGTGCATCTAATCCTAATTAAACAAAATAGATAAAATCCTGATAGTACAAAGGACATTATTATTATTGTTATTATTTCTATGGGAGAAGGTGACTGGTTAGGCACTGAAAATGATCTGACAATACAAGACAATACCTTTTGCTGCAAGGTATCTCTTTTTTGCCAAAACACGGGTAACGCTGCAAAATACCGAGCCCATACTTAGCCCACAAATAACAACAAGTTTTATAAACTCATAGCCATCAGAGCATGTCTATGTCAGATGGGACATTTTATTGACTTTTATCATGGGTGCACAGATTTAGTGACTGTTAAATTAGTACCTGAACCTGGAAAAAAAAAAAGATTTAGCATTTACAATGCTGAACAAACTTTGTTTCTCCAAGCTAGTTTCTTTGGTCTGTTTCTGTTGACACGGTGCCTCACCCTCTTCCTCTCCTCTGCTCACAGCACTCAAAACATCATCTGAAAAGAACTTTTGAATCTCCATAATTTGCTGCAAACCCTTTTCAGACTGCAGAAAAGAGATGAGACACCAAGACTGACAGTATCCACCAAATAAATCCTCCAACACCAATAAATTGTGTCAGTGCTTATTTATGGAGTTTGGGACTTTTTTTAACCTATCCGAATTGATGGCAAGTTATCAAGCCAATGCTCCTTAAGTTTGATTGTACATTTGTTAGCTGACAAATCTGTAGAGCCACATGAAATTCTAAATTCATATAAGAAAGTAACAGTGTCCAGCAAATAACATATTGTCTCTTTGTTCCCTTAGTCAGCCACCTACCACACAGTGCACAGGGCCAACTTTTGCTCCCAAACTGCATATATCATTTTAAAGATCTCAAAGCAATACCTACACCTATATAATTCTGTTATGACCTTCTCCTTCAAACTCTATTTCCAGCTGAATCGGTGAGGAAAGCCCTTAGAAGGGCAGCACAGTCGTTTTTCTGCTGTGGCAATGGGACAAGCAACCGAGAGGTTGTTTCTTTGTCTTACAGAGCAAGACACATCCTAGTGCAGAGATGTGGATGGGACTGTATGGATGGCTTTAGGAGAAAAAAACAAGAATCAGATCTTCTGCGACAACTAAAACCTCTTGAAATACCCACGTTAAAGGAGGGAGCAGACTTGATAGCTACTGTGATTTGTTGTGTGCTCCATTTTCCTCTCCTTGAACCAGTGATTTCGTAGGCCTATTTCTGCACAGAGACATCCTCCAAAAAAGACCCCTTCTCTCGTGCTGCATATAGTGTTCTGAGGCTGGACATTAAATAACATTTTTAGTATAGATGGAAGTTCAGCACTTTTATGTTGAGCCTTGCATCTTCTTGCAAGTGAATTCAGAAAGCTCCCAGAGTTTTATTTCTCCGTGGGGAACAGCGATGGCACAAAGTCTGTAGTCTGTGATGAATGTTAGCAATGTAAACTACTTTAGTATCTAATGTCTTTTGAGACTCCACTTGCAGATTTTCATGCTTTTGCTAAACAGAGCCAAGATTCTGCTATAGTTAAATTTTCACGTGTTTAAACTCTGCCTTCTGTGGTAAAACATTCCTGTGACTGTTAGCAATTAAACTGCTGAACAACAGAGAAAGAAAGAAATATGTCTGGTACTCTTGCTGCTAAGGGATATGACAGCATAAACTTTTGAAAATCTTACTTCTCTCCTGCAGTCATGGGCACTGAAATTTATCACTAACTGTTCTCAAACATACTGTGGCATTCAACATGGAAAAATATTACGTCAGAACACATCAGTTAAATTGTGGTAAAAAATTAAATATAACCATATGCTACCAAATGAATAGTCAGCAGAGACTGCTGACTTTTGCATGTTAATGCACATGAGGTAGACTTTGTCTTTTAGAGGAAGGGTGGTGTAGGCCAACCAGGGCTAGTAATCCTAGTGTGTAGTAGACACAGAACTCACCCCTGCCCGTCCCCTGCTCATGGAAAGTAGTAATTTATTCTGTGCAAATAGAGGAATATGACACCCCATTGAGTTTTATAAGTGTATTGTGGGAAGTAGAGCTCATGCGAAAGTATTACCTCAGAAACTTTCTCCCAGCAATGTGTTGCCTTCTCAGATATGAGGAAATCCTAGAGCTAATTCCCCTTTGAGTAAGTTCTCCACTGACAAACAACACCCTCTGTATCACAGGCTTCAGAAACAGAGGGAAGAAATTAAGGGGACTGTAGTAGCAGGAAATTTGGGGTGATAGAAGGGGATTTGTTTAGCTCATCATGTTAGTTGCTGTTGTCTGCTGATACTGCATGTCATCACGGCACTTACATCAAGGGTCTCCGTAGTGAACTGAAAGTCTCCTGTTCAGCATGTTTTTACATGCAAATAAAAATGAATTACTAAGATATTAACAACTTGGGAATGTTACTAGAATCTGTTTTAGAATTAAAATTTGTTCATCTTTTTTTTTCTTTTTCTTTTTCTTTTTTTTTTTCATTGCTCTGTTCTTAGCTCTACGGTTGCACCTTTGTAGTTAAATGCACTTTGCCTGATTTTAATGATTTGGTTGATTCTTTTGCAATCTCCTGCCAGCTGCTGGATTCTAATGATGAGATTTCTTACTATTAGTGACCCTTCCAACATTTTTATGCTTTTTAGTGCCATCCTCTAACTCCTCTGACTATTTCTAAATACTGTGCATTCTGCATTTCATTATGTAAGAATGGAGGGCTACTAGCATTCTAGAGGCAGCATGTCTATCAAGCTGATTGCAAGAAAGGTAAATGTTCTGTGGTAAATGTTTATACTGCACAAATGCTGTCTTCCCTCTGAACATGTGCATCTATGGGACTATCTAAATTCATTACAATAATTTATTATAAGTAGGGGATAATATTCATCATTTAGCTACATAATCAACTCAGTTATATGAAAAATTCACTGCAAAAAAAGGTGTCTTTCTTTTATTTTTAACTGCATCCTGGCTGGAAAAAAAATACATTGTAACTGCTATAATACATTATAAATGCTATATAACTGAATACAAATTACCCTATGTGTGTTATTTTTGAGTGAGGTACATGGCAACATTTCCATTAATTTCAAAGCTGTAGAGCTTTGATGAATACCATGTTTTTTGAAAATGAAAACCAGACACAAATAACATCAGCCTAATAGACAAATAAATAAACCGCTAGAGCTAGGTACCTTTGGGCAAAAGTATGCAGTTATATTATCAGTAAGCTTATAATAAATAACTTCTAAGGCACCTCTCCATTTACATTTGATCAAAACCATTGCATTTTACAAAAATTCTTGCCCTGTGCCATAGGAGTCATTAGGGTTCTGCACGACCAAGATGGTTGTCAGCTTTGGGCTCTGTTAACCCCAGTTTGCCAGCTCCCCTCAGGGGCTGCGTCATTTGTGGGGAATCGTTGCAGGAATTAGCTGGGCACACTGCCTGTCCCAGGGATTCTCCAAGTGTGAGAAGGAGAAATAAGCAGACAGCATAATTAGTTTTCCAGAGAAGACATAGACTTTTCTCTAGCTGAATCTTGTTTCATAATAAACTGGCTGGAAGAAACCACATGAAAGTTGGTAACTAGTTGCGTTTAAGTCAGACCTTCCTAGCTCTGGAGCTATGTTGCTTTGCATAACAGAGTTAGACAATGAAGGCACAGAGTGCTCCCTCAGTAAGCTTGTTGATGATACGAAACTGGGAGGAGTAGCTGATACCCCAGAGGGCTGCGCTGCCATCCAGAGGGACCTGGACAGACTGCACAACTGGGCGGTGAAAAACCTCATGGAATTTAACAAGGGCAAGTGCAAGATCCTGCCCCTGGGGAGGAATAACCCCAGGAACCAGTACAGGCTGGGGACTGACCTTCTGGAGAGCAGCTCTGCAGAGAAAGACCTGGGTGTCATGGTGGACGACAAGTTGACCATGAGGCAGCAGTGTGC
>NW_010578805.1:132957-145391 GCF_000705375.1 Tinamus guttatus | reverse complement strand
GCTCCTGAGTAGTGTGCTCCTGAGTAGGAGCAGACAGTAAGAAATCCAAAACCCACAAAGAAATAAGAGAGGAAAATATTGTTATTGAGGCTGATGAAAACTAAACTGGGGTCATGATTCACTCCAGATGTATCGAATGAAATTGAAAGACTGAGCTTGCCATTGCAAATGACTGTTAAAGTCAACAAGGACATATTTCGAACCAGCCTGTGTTTCTTATAAATTTGATGTACTGCATGGCAGTAACTTCCCCTTAGAGGGAAAGATCAATGATATCACCTCTTGAGGGTATAGCAGGTCCTAAACCCTAATAGAAACCCTGATTTAAAAAAAAAAAAAAAAGCATAGTTTCATTCAGGTGGGAAGAAGAAGGGTTAGTTATTGTAAGAGTTACAATTGTGGGTGTTTCTCATAGCCAGAAGAAGGTATAGCAGGTACCTGAAAAGATACTTTAGGGCAAAAACCTGGGCCAGACACAAGCTACAGAGAGCACTACAGACAATTTGTCACTGGTTTCAAACAAGGTGCAGACATCTCAGGCCTTTTCTCACTTTCAATCAGAAATATCCCTACAGCAAGAAACACAGATCAATACCATTGCCTGATAAAGTTTAATAATGTAAACAATGCGACATAGTGTCCATTCCCACCATTTTCATTTATCAGAGACCCTCAAAGAAGCCAAAATTAGTACATAAATGAGATATAGAAGATAGTCTCAGTCACTCATTTATATTTTGGTCCTTAAACCTGCATGCCTCACCAGCAAGGAGCTACAGGAATTCAGGGCACCTCCATACAGTTGACCAAGGAACATGTCTTGTGAATAGCTCTGATAAATCTCAGAGAATTGAAGTGAAGTTTTGGCTTTAAAAGTTTGAGAAACTCTACTTTGCAAAGAGGTTTCTGTAATGGAAGAGCAAACTGCATGTTAAGTATTTCCAGATATAAATTAAAGATTTTCAAGGATATAAAATTAATCTTGAGGCTTTGCAGGGTAGACTGTGCAAATACAAACTGATGTATCTGAGACAATCCTTGCTGGCCCGATAGACCATTCAGAATTGTCATCTGAGTACTGAGCATGCATATTTTGGTAGCAGAAACATAAAGCATTCTTTCCTGTTAAAGAAAAGCAAGGAACTACTTGGTACACCCACACTTTTGCTGTTCGAAGCAGAGTTGAACTCTATTCAGTATACCCACATTCTCTTGATACAATATGATTTCCAAAGGGTTTAACTATTTCCCACTATTTTCTACTATGTTTACACCACTATGAGGAGGCATTTGAATTGATTCTCTTTTTAAAATCTCAGGAGATTGAAAAGCTTATAAAGGAAGCTTTTTGCACTCTTTCTAGTATTTGTTTTCACATCTCCCTGTGCAGCAACTACTGTCCGTCTTCATTATTTTTTCAGCAGTTTTGTTTTAACAGATAGCCAACTCAAGACTACTTAGATAGCAAGGTGAAAAAAGGAATGTTCATGAAGAGTTCTTTGCACTTGAAATCCCATCTTTCCATATTTTTGTCCCATGACTTTTCATGTACATTAGAAAATGAGGCAAGTATATATTTTGTGTGTATCCTAATACTCAATCATGTTTTATGGATGGCAAACCCCTTGCAGAAAGAAATAAAAACCATATATTTTTTAAATATACTTTAGTCTTTGGTATACCATTCCAGGAAACTTTGATACCAGCATATTGGCTGCAATGCACAATGATTCATGATTCTTAAATGTGAAGTCTGTTGTTTGTTTGGTTTGTCTGATACTTTTATTGGCGACATCTTTGGCAGCCATATTTAACTGCCAGTATTATTTGTCCTAGCAAATTGAATGCAAACAAACTGAATATTTTATTTAACAATATTTTATTTTAGTGATTATAGGATCTGAAAGAATATTTCACCTTCTAAATGACAAAGTGAGATTTTGAGTCTTTCAGGATGGAGATCGTTTCAATAATTTGAAATGTGTTGGATTTCTTATTTTAGACATATTAGCTTTGGTAATTCAGTTAATCTAGATTGCCACATTAGAGTACTTGTCACTGTTGTCATGGAACTTGGAAGAAAAATCAAAGGAACCAGTTCAGAGAAAGCAAAATACAACCAGAGTGGGTATATTTGTCTAGAAGGATACATCCAGCTATGCCTATCTTGTTTCCTCCAGATTTTCCCATTTCATAGAACAACTGGAATTGGGAGATTCCTCTGGAGATTGTCTGGTCCATTCTCTCCTTGTCAAGCAGAATTAGCTAGAGCAGGTTTCCCAGGAACATGCCCAGTCAAGTTTTGAATGTCTCTAGGGATGGAGATTGTACAACCTACCTGGGCAGCCTCTCCTAGCATTTGGTCACTGCTATAGTTTCTTCTTTGTTTAATCAGTGTCCTACAATTTAGTTCGTGCCTATTGCCTCTCACCATTTCATGGGGCACCTCTGAGAAGGCTCACATCTTCATGTGAACATTGACCAGGAAGGCTCTTTACGTCCCTCAAGATTCTTCAAATTGCAGGATTTGCTGGATTCTTTCAGTATTAAACCATGACAAACCAGTGCAGAATAGCTTTAATCCAGATTAGTTTGAAGAGTAAAATAAAGAAAACTATTATTAAGGTTGTAGTTAAGCTAATAGAATTTCGTTTTAATTTTAGAAGAATTTAGACTTTTCATTTTGTTACTCAGTGCAGAGTGCAAAATAAGGTCAAAGTTTTTGATGATCTAGAACACGACATTCTTGCAATTCAGACAAAATAATATGGTTCTTTAAAGCATGTATTCTTCTATGAATATGAGAGTCTTCAGCACTTTCCGAAGGTCTGAGTCACTGGTCACTGGTCACAGTTGACTACTAAATATGTCTAGTGTGATAAAATTCAAGATTCCTGTTGAAAAAAAATACCTATAGTTATATACTTTTAGCCTAACAGAAGATTTAGTCTGCATGCCATGCAGCCATGTTGCCATCCAGAAAATATCCATAGCTGAGCAGCATACATCTCTCATACTGTTTGGCGACATATTTCAGATAAGAATACAAAGGTAAAAATGTCAGAGATGGAAAATTCTTCATATAGGAATGTGTCTTCATGAACAGGCTGCTGTCTTTGTATTACTAATTTTGCATTTGGTCTGCCACTCTTTTTAGAGTCAACTGCAGCCCCTACAAGTCCCTCATATCTTCAAAGGATGCTTTGCAATGGGAAGTACAGCTGTGAGCAAAGCAAGAATATCAGCTTCTGCTAGTCAAAGCCAGCAGAGGAGCAGTAGCTTAGGATTTTGGTAGGACTAAAACTGGGCCTCTGCAGAAGGCAGAAGTAAAATAAATGTAAGTCACTTTTTCCTACAGGCTCAAAATGCATCTTTATTTCCCATTCTGAAATATATTTCCTTACTCTGCTTGGCCACTGGCCACTGGCCTAGAATATTTCATTCTTTGTTTGAAAACATGAGTGTTTTGCACACTGATACTGTTAGTAGGCATTAAGAGTCAAAGACCAAATAATCCTACAAAGAAGATATCAACAATTTAATTTCTTGTCCTAATTCTTTTAATCAGTTGACATTTTGGGACAGTTAAATGCATGTCCTGTATTTATCATGATAAAGGCACATCCTTCAGGTTTATCTGACACTGAGGTACAGCTCGTAGCAGACCAGGGTAAAACTTTTGATGATGCTTTATGTATTCTACAACTAATTCAATAAGAATACCTATGAAATGAGCAGCTCTAAAAGCCACTTACCATATCAGTCCTCGGGTATTGTATAATGGTTTTCCATTAGGGACTAAAATTAAAGAATTATTTAAAAAAAAACAGTAATTTCATAGCTAGCCATGTTAAAAAAGTATTTTCAGTAAATTACAGGTAATATTACTCTTGAATGCAAATTAATATAATTTATGTTAGCCTCCCGGGAATCTCAGGGGATGTTTCAGGAGTCAGTAGTGGCAGGGAGCCATTGCGATCAGCCTGAATCTCTGAAATGAAGCTGCAAAAATGAAATAAAAGTAGGAACACAGAACACACATATTGATAAATAAGAAATGAATGGTTGTTGTGTCATTTTACTGTGACTATTCATCCTATGGTTTCCTGTGGAATGAGAAGAGAAACATGATGGGTTTATATGGAATGTGAAATCCAAACCTCAAGTGTGTTCAGAAAGTCATGCCCCAGAAAAGAATCCAAGTTAAATAATACAGCACTCACATATTCATTTTATTTTATCCATTTATCCATGAAGATTTAACTTTAATACAGTCACTGATTTTAATAGAATTTGATAGTATCCACTTTTGCACCTGAACTGATCAAGGGATAAGAAAGAGATAGCAATTTGGAAAAAGTTGTCCAATTAGGCAGCAAGGATGCATATATTAAGTCTTGTCCTTAAATCAATGGTATTCAGCAATAGAACTCTTTCTACTAAAAACCCTAACCATCCAACCAGTACAGACAGCATTAACAACAACATAAAATAAACGAAAAATGTTTTCAGAAAAAAACAAACAAACAACAAACAAAAAAAAACCCATTCACCCTCTATGGCCTGGGGAATCTTTCCACAGAAAGGATCAATATAAATATGATTTTGAGACTTCAGGCCTGCCATCAGATTGATGTAGAAGGAGACAGATATTGTAATGGCGAGCAACAGCACAAAATTGTAAGAACTTCCCTTTGATTATTAATTAATATTTAATTGCATGTGAACCGTCTTTCAAGACTGTATTTACAATACAATGAAATCAACTTTGTCATTTAGCAGCTAAGCAGCAAGATGAAAATGGAATAAAAGTGTCAGCAAAACTCCTGAAACAGTGTGTCCTATCTATGAATATACATAATCTCAGTTTAATGTTTAACAACAATTTAGTTTTACTTATGATTAAAATTGCTTTTATTTCTAACTTTTAATATGACTTTAAACAATAACTCTGAAATAATCTGTTTTTTTTTTCCTTCTTATTTTTAGCCTTTTCTAGAGATGCTTCTGTGTAGAGGGAGATTTTTATACTGTGTACTGGCTGTCTGGAAAATATGCCTGTGTTCAGATTTTCTTTTGAACATAAAGTTAATATCATTCCACCTTTTCAAAGCAGATATTATTTTAATGGTTTACCCCTACCAACAACTCACAGCTTCACTTTTTGCAAGTTCCTTTCAATTAGCATTTTCAACCAACTATTTAATTAGATAGGCCACTCAAGTGGCCTCTCCGCTTCTGTGCTGATTTTCTGAAGCAGCTATTCAATTTTCTGGCTCATCAATTGGGTTGGGAACCATGGCTATATTATGATACTGAGCATTTCTGATAAAGCAGTATGAGCCTTAAAATACTGAGAAACATTGCTGGTTGTCAGCTATGCACAATAAGCTTTGAAGAGTCCTTTGTCCACATATTGCTGCAGAGCTCAGCCATAGAGAGAAAAAAAAAAACTAAGGTAAGTTTTAAGTGATCTATTCTGATTGTAGGGGAAGAATATTAAAGAATAATTCAGAATGCTTCTTTTTCTTTATCCTTTCTTTTGCATAAATTTGAAATCCATTCACATTCTTCTATAAAATAAATAAAAAGAGATTTGTCTTTACATATAAAACTGCAAAGGTTGAGAAACTGTGAAATATTTTCTATTTTTCCAAAGATATGTACAAACCCAGTGCTTCAGCACACCATTTAAAGATAGTATGGGAATTACATAGTAAATAGTGCAGTATCTTTTATTACAAATGTCTGTTCAGTAGAGAGTCCAATTTTAAAATAACATTAGTAAAGTTGCAGAAATTAAGCATTCTGCAACAAGTGTCACTACAATCTTGCTTGTGATACCAAAAAGATGGTTCCTAAGCCAAATAATTTTCAGCATTAGCAGAGCATGAAAAAACTAAATGGGTGCAATTAATGAGTTTTTGAGCAGGTATCAGATAATGTCCAATCTATTGCATTCAGAGTAAACAATCAGCAGTCAGCAGGACAACCTCCCTAATCTACGAGCAACTAGGTGTCAAATCAGGCACATTCTAGCTGTGTCCTTTCTGGTGATATCTGACACTATAGGATTTTTAAAGCTCCAAAAGCAAAATACGGTGCTTATATTCTATGGTGCTTAGAGTTTGCTGCTACTTCCTTGGGAAGATAAGTCTGTGTTCCTTCCACTTGCAAGTTCCTGGTTAACATCACTCAAGCAAAAGGAATGGATCTTTACAGGTCATGGACCCTTCATTATGCCAGATCTTAGATTGCAAGTGATAGACCTAGCTCCAATGTGGGGCTACATAGGCTGGGAATCTGTACCCCAGTTGGCGATACTAATTCATTCCAGAGAAAGTTTCAGACTCTTGCAAACTTATAGGTTTGTCCAATGATGTTAGGCTGGTATCAGTCTTAGAAGTATCCTAATATATCAACTGTAGATGCTTCCTTTTGTCATGTGAGAGCTGTCAGGGAGAACAAAAATAAAATCAGGACTTTACCCGTGACTTTCAGTTAGCTGTCAGCTAATTATATTTTCTCAGTAGTGTTAAGAGGCTAAGAGGACTGCACATCTTTTGACATTAGGGCATAATTCATTGGCTAGCCCTAATATAACACTCATGCTGTAGATTATTTGTAGCTCTAAGAAGATTAAGTTGTACTTTTATGATATAGACAAACTTATCAGTAATCATAGACTTAATAGGATCAAACTGTAAATTCGGACATTGATTTTTTTTCTCATTGAATTTCAATACAGAATCTTCTGTGGTCTAATATGCATATGTTAAAAAGTGTAATTATAAAGCAATCCTTTATCCAGTAAGTTCAAAAGCAAATATTGGCTTTTTACTGTGTGCAGGAGTTGAATTATGCAGGTGAATTGCAATTTAACAGAAACTACTAGGCTCTCTCTGTTTTACTTAAATTAATGTAATTATTATTTGGGTAATTAGCTTGCAGAGTGGCTTGTCCTGTTATTCATTAACTGGAAAATGTCTTTCTAGATACAGTAAAATACATGAATATCTATCAATTTGCAGCATAAAATCCTGATTAGTAGCAGATCATGTTATCCAAGGAGACAGTAATGATCTCTTTTTAAAAAGTTCTTTTAAAAGAAAACCCTTGAGTCAGTAGAAATAACTCTATTGTAACGAATGTGAATTACTTGTCACCCTTGGAAAAGACAGTTTTATGTCAGGAACAACAGACAAATACAGCACAACCTTCACAGTTGCTATCTGGTGCTGTCCCTTTTCCATAAACCTGTCTTTCTATTTCTACCACTGCCTTCTATTTTGCAGTCTCTAATGGTGAGACACAAACAAAATATGCTCTTCTGAAAGAATATTTTCACAATCACCAAACATATTCCTGAGCAGTGATACACAGTCAGTTCTTAGCAATAAATAGATAAAAAGTCAATAAACCTCAAATCATTTTGTGCAGAAGACATTGCATGAAGAAAGTCAAGGGCACTTTCATAGCAGTAAGAAGCACATTTGTGATGGCAGTTTTTTAAGAGCTGTAGCTAACTGAGAAGATGCACTGGAAGTTACTTTTACCTCCCAAAGCTTCTTATGCCATTCCCATTATGCCTGATATACACTTAGGCTAACCTGATATACACTTAACAACAATCTGCATATAGTTAAAGAAATCCATATATTTTTCATTGCCTGCAAGAAAACCATTTTCATGTTAAAGGGCATTTTATTTCTTTGTAATCAACAGTGCTGATATTATAGGCTTTCAGACTCCCTAATGAAATCCTTGTTTAGCAGAACAGATTGTTTCTATTCTGTAGGCAAAACTATCAAATGCATAAGCTGAAGAGGATAATGATTGGACTAAAGTGTAGTCTATGGCTTTAGGTCTTGTCAACAAAATGTGCATAGGGTGGAGGACTTGTCCAGGCACATATAACTTGAAAATATATTTCTTGGAGGTTGACAAGTAATCAGTGATTTAATCAATATATATTTTTAAGATGGGTCTTAGGTAAATGCCAGTGATTACTTCTTATCTTTGCAATATCTGGAATTTGCAGTTATTTCTGAATCAAGTTGAAGTTCACGACGTTAGTGGAAATGTACAAACATCTTCTGTTACCAAATCTTGACTCAAGGGTTTGCTTAATTATTCAGCTCTAGAATGGACTACTCATCAGTTTTGACTTTTTTTTATCATTAACTGTTTATCTTCTTCCAGAGAAATAGAGCAGTGATGCACCTAAGCAGGAAAACCATTATGAAGTTCCTTAAAGCTGCATACAGAATAATATTAATTGACAAGATATGTTTCAACATACACAGACAGAAAAAAAAATTAAAAAAGCAACACTTTAGAGAACAGGTAAGGATTTGAATTTGTAATTGAGCTGGCAGCTCACAACCTTCCTTTGAAATCAGTTTTATTAGCAATAATAAAGTTTTCAGTATCATCATGCACCTGATTTAGCAGATCAAACAGCAACGATTCTGGGGGAATTAAATATCCTGGGACCATATATATTAAGGTCATTTTTGTGGTTAAGGCACAGGGCTACATTTCAGAAAACCTGACATTTCTCCAGAGTTCTGCTGCAGACTCACCTTGAGACCTGTAGTAAATAATCTGCTCTCAGGGCCTGAAATTTTGCTCCAATGGAAAGATGGTATTTCTCTATATAACATATGTGTTGTGCATCTTGGTTCTACAATAGCAGTACAGTCAAACCTATATATCAAAATATCATGGCTTGCTTTTGCCTCTTCCTCCAACAAAGTAATAAGATTTATTAAAAATACTTTTATATACTGATTTTTAAGTTGGGTTTCATATTTTCAAGATCTTCTCTGGAAACAAACAAACAAAAACATTAATTTATATTTTTCAATGACAGCTTAATCTGGTATCGGTATAGATCTGAAACAGGGCAAAACTTCTCATGAACTCACATATCCCCAAAACCTCCTCAGTGTTGCCTGTCTTTCTATTCCCAAATGGTTCAGCTCCTAGCAAGCTCTTCTGCTACTAGCTCTTCTGTTTTGGAGGACTGTAAAAATAAACAGTACATTGCTGTTAATTCATAACCAGAAAAGCTTCCAGTTGGCTTGGATGGACTTTTGCTCAGGTGCTTGGCACAGCATGGGACAAAACTCCTTCCCTTGAGAATATCCAGTGTAGGAAAAACATGGAGTCTGTTGGGAAAGCAACTGGTCCCCAACTTTGCTTCTTTCAATAGTTAATTCCTAACCATGGCATCCTTAAAAGAGAAAGTCCCTGGAAGTGCAGGTGGCTCATGGCTCTGAAGTTTCTGTCTTTGAAAGCTGAATTTGTTACTGGATAGAAACATCAATCCTTTCCTTTCCAAAAATTTCTAAAATGTATTAGCCACAGACTTCAGATAAATATCCAACTTAACCTTCTGCTTTGATGATAGCCTGCACCTTCTTGCACAGAATGCTGTATTAATGCTTATTTGAGCATATTATCAAAAATGCTAGGCACAATGATCTGTTACTGAGCACTAACAACACTTATCTTATAGTTGCTGACAACCAGTCCTGCACATATGGAAACCTTCCGCAGTTTAAAAATTAGCATGCTGGCTAAATTTACCTTCTTCACATTGAATTAAATAAATAAATAAAGTTGTGAGCAAAAGGCAATTGGATTGCCTTCAAGATATCAATGCAAGTATCTGTTGACAGGAACAAATAGACTGTAACAGACAGTACTGTTTACAGCCAAGAACTTGTATCTGTCTTTGTAAACACTCCTGGCCATTTTAGAAACACCTTCCTCAACAGTAGTTTCAGCTGATTTCTGCCTCTGAAGTCTTTCTGGAAACCAGGTTTATTTTATAAGATTCCCAAAATCTAGTCTGTGTGGATTCAGTCAGAATATGTTTAAGATCTCTGGAGCAAACCTTGCATTTCTATTCCAAGGCTTCCTTTTTGCGTCTTTCTTTTCATGGTATTTGAAAACAAAAGGCTTCATTCACAAACCACAGTAAAAAATAGGTCATTTTAAACCAGCTAATTTATCCAGCCTACAATTTTTTTCTTTTTGCTTTTTCTAATTTTGTCTTGCAGGTGCTTAGTTCATTATTCCATGATCATTTGCATATGTATGGGTTGATTATTTTACACTCTTTTCTTTTACGTCTTGTGATCTTTCTTGCAGGCCTCTACTCTTCTTTTTTCTCCTGTCACTCTCTTATACAAAGTGCTAATCTCAACTGTAACTGTCTCAAACCTTTTGTCCAGAAAGATCATTGAAGTCTGCAATTTATCACTTTCTCTTTGTAACTGCAAGAGCAGTTTTAAGTAGAACAAATCCTTATCTCATTGATAGATACTTTGTCACCTTCTGACTGCAGAGCCTTCAAAAATGGCATTTGCTATATTAAATGAAGAAAGTATCAAAGGGATTATAAAGAAACACTTTTCTGATTTTTTCTAATTGATATTCCTTGGTATGTAAATGCCCCCAAAACTTTGCAGAGGTTCAGTACAGTTTTGAAACAATTTATCAAGTTTCATATTTTCTTGGGTAGGTTTTTATGGGCTTGGAGTTGATCCAAAACCCTGTTTCTCTGAAGAACAGTAAGTCTTGCCCCATTAAGCTTCAGTATTAACATCACAACCATTGTTTCTCCCATATGTGGCTGTGGGAAAGTTAGACTTTTTGCTTATGCCATCAGTGTTTGTGGCTTCTGGGTAATTATTTTACTGCAATCCATGTCTAATCACAGTACACCCAAGAAGCTTAGCGGTGTGTTGTGGCAGACTGCAAATTAGCTTGCTTTTCCATTAAGATACTCTTGGTTTATTCTTTCCTGTGTGTTTATAAAATTGACTAGCTGAACACTTGGGCACTTGTGTGCTTTGTTTGTCTAAACAATTGATATTTAAATGACTTTGCATTCATTCCACCTTGCTATGGTTGAGCAAATGCTTATTGCATATTTTTTAAGATTATATATATATATATATTAATTTTTTAAAGATGTTAAGATTTTTTAAAGGATATAAGGGTAAAACCCTTATAGAAGTTGTAGAAGAGGAAGAAATGTAGAGACATTGGCAGGAAAGCAGGATTATACTGTTTTAGGAATTTACCAAAAAGAGGAAAGGGAGAGAGTAAAGAAATTAATATTGCTCTTTTTCCTACAGGCAATGCAGAAAACAAACCAGTTTTCATCAGTGACTCAGCCAGATCGAAGCCTTTAAATATATGCTTATGCCACAGTTATGAAAAGGATTTGGTGTGGTCTCAGAGTTACTTGATTTACTTGACAACTGCAAAGGGGAAGGCAATGATCGAGCTACTCCTTATGAATCCTGTTCCTGATTAATTTAAACTTTATATTAGATAATGAATTTCTGTGAATTGATCCTAGCCTTCTGCATACATCCATAATTTGTAAAGAATAGCTGAAAAATGTGACATATAATATTTCTGTTCCAAATCATAAATAGGACAGTCATTATTTGGTACTTATGACATATAGTTGCTCAGGTCATACCGTCTTGTCATTTTAGTATTTTGATTCTTATTTTTCCTTCTTATTGAATACTCAAAACATTAGTAACAGGAAAATTACGAATAATAATCTTATTGTTAGTTCAGCTGCATAATTCCTCCCAGTGAGGGTTCCAAAAAATGTTGTTTCTGATTGCATATATTCCTCTCATAACTTGCAAAAGTCTTGTCCGTTTATTTAGAATTATCAGTTGTTGATTAAATTTAGTATGAGATTTGAAGTATCAGTATGAGGCATGCCACTAAACACTATTTTCAGAGTAAAAAAAAATGTGGATTACACATCTATGAAATATTCCTTCTCTCTATGATTGCGAATGCTAACTAGGTTTTAATGAGGAAGAGTCAAACTATTCCTAAAAGAGTAATCTTTCGTGTCTTCTGTGACAGCAAGAATTCACATATTAAGAAGAATTAAATCCATGGAATTAGTATAGTTACAAATGCTGAGGATTTGCACCAGTAACTTTATCTACAGGAGTTGTAGAACCATAGAATCATAAAGGTTGGAAGGGACCTCTAGAGATCATCTAGTCCAATCGCCCTGCACACGCAGGGTCACCTAGAGCATGTGGCACAGGACTGCGTCCAAGCGGGTTTTGAAGATCTCCAGAGAAGGAGACTCCACAACCTCTCTGGGCAGCCTGTGCCAGGGCTGTCACCCTCACTGTTAAGAAATTCTTCCTTAAGCTCCTGTGGAACTTTTGATGCTTCAATTTGTGGCCGTTTCCTCTAGTTCTATCAGTGGCCACCAGAGAAAAGAGGCCAGCACCATCCTCCTCACTGCCTCCCTTGGGGTTCTTATAGACACTGATAAGGTCCACTCTCAGCCTTCTCTTCTCCAAGCTGAACAGGCCCAGCTCCCTCAGCCTCTCCTCATAGGGCAGATGTTCCAGGCCCCTGATCATCCT
>NW_010578805.1:54867-132862 GCF_000705375.1 Tinamus guttatus | reverse complement strand
CCTGTACTGGTGTCTGGGGTTATTCCTCCCCAGGTGCAGAACCTTGCACTTGGCCTTGTTGAATT
Organism: Tinamus guttatus; assembly: GCF_000705375.1. The sequence continues at coordinate 132,797 of NW_010578805.1, read as the reverse complement.
GCATGAGGTTTTTCACCGCCCAGTTGTCCAGTCTGTCCAGGTCCCTCTGGATGGCAACGCAGCCCTCTGGGGTATCAGCTACTCCTCTCAGTTTCGTATCATCAGCAAACTTGCTGAGGGAGCACTCTGTGCCTTCATCCAGGTCTTTGATGAATAAATTGAACAGGACTGGACCGAGGACTGACCCCTGGGGGGCACCACTAACTACAGGCCTCCAATTATACTCTGCACTGCTGAATACCACCTTCTGGGCTCTACCATCCTGCCAGTAATAATTTTATCCAGGGAGCAAGAAAAGAGCTGAAGTTCCTCTATTGCAATTAATATCGCAGAGGTCCATTCTTTCACTAGTCATGTTATCCATTAGCTGACATAGTGACTGAACACATACTTAGCTATTGATATTATGCCAGGGTACATTAATAGTGTATTCTTGGTCTTTTTTCTGATAAACTTGCTATAGAAAAAGTATTTTCTTCAGTCACATATTTTTACAGTTTTCTTTCTTTACAGTCTGAACTTATTAATGATTGGCAGCTGGCTAATAAAAATGAGGGAGAGTAGCAGTGATTTTATTTCATGTTTAAGTTGTCTCAAAATCAATAGCAAAAGACGGAAGAAGACATTTCTTTTAGCTCAGTTTACTTTACAGACAACGGTTGCAAGCTAAACGTGCACCAGCACAAACTGTAGGAAGAAGGGACAAAATTAAGGTGAAAGGAAGAATAGCAGCAATGACAGAGTTAAACTGAAGAGTTCACAGGTACGGCAATTCCTTTGCACTTTACAATTGTAGTTACAAGTGTGCCTTTTAAGCAATGTCAGGGAAATGACAGGGAATTTTCATTCTACATGACCTATATACAGCAAAGATATCATGCTTAGTCTACATGAAGTTTCATGAGATACATTGGAATTGGACTTGCATACTTTATTTTCCTCTTAGGATAAACATATAAGTTCAATATTATGTGCTGCACCATAATTCACAGAAAAATTACTGTTATATGAACCAAAAACACCAAGTTTTTTTCTGGGAAATGTCTTCCTTGTTTCATTTCACAGATTATTGCAAGCTAATATTGCCAGGATTCCAATCTACTCTGTGGAATTTAGACCCTGAAAAATACTACTGCATTCCTCTCACCTTATGGAAATGCATATATTATCTACTAAATGGAATGCATTTTTTTTCTCAAAACCATTTATGGTATCTCCAAATGTCTTTTCTGCTTTCTGCTTTTGTCTGGTCTCTGAATTGATCTGTTCATTTAATGTTTCTACGTATATATCCATATTATGCTTGCTTTTTTGTTTGATTGTTTGTTTTTTATCCAATCCATTTTGCTATTTATAGTAGATTTTCCGGATGTATTTGTCTTGATTTGGAATGACTTGGTTTGAGTTTTCTATTAACTTGTCCAAATACTTTTTTCCTTTTCTTACATGACTTTTTTCATGTGTCCCATATGTGAATAAGATGAGGCGCTTTTATTTCAGCTGTTAGATTAGCTCCAAAATGCCTAACAGATGTATTTTTAGATTATTATTCCTCACTTAAAACCAAATATATAATATAATGGTTATGAATAGCAACTATACAGAAAAATAAAGGTGTTGATGATAACCAGGTGGCACTAAAATGTAGGCTATTAAAATGGAGAAGACTTATTTGAACTGGAGAGTCTATAGTCCAAGTCCATGGTTAATTTTCCTAACTTGCCTCATCTCAGAGTGTTTTCTCCAAAACTCATGATTCCAGGGTTGTCACTTCAGTGAAAGAAATGACACCACAGGAGAGGCAAAGCGAACAGGGATGCCTTCACCACACAAACAACCATCCTCTAGCCCAGGAGGCAAGCACCAACAATATTAGCATACCAATTACTTCAGGAAGAAATGAGACCTCTTCCTTTTTCAGAGGAACACAAAAGTGCTGCAAATGTGGGATGGAGTTAACAACATCAGTGGTAAATCTTCAACCCCAGAGGTCAGAATGGCTACTTGGGTTAGTTTTAGACTGGAAGTAACGTGGTCCTATCAGTGTTGGTCTCCTGGAGAAAAAAAAAAAAAAAAAAGTTATGTTCTGAGCCACAGCCAAAGGGTAGTAACCTTATAGAGATGCTATTCTTGTTCAGAGACAGTAACTTAATGTCTCTCAGTTAAAGTTGGAAAGAAAAAAAGGATGATGGCCCAAAAAGCTGTTCACCTACTAAAACGTAACACAGCTGCTACACAACCTCTGCTTATCATCTGTGGTTTATTAGGATATTGTCCTCTACAGAACTGTTGCCATAAGGGTTGTGAGGTAAGTCTGTAGATTTTTTATTCTTGGAGATTTTCAAAATCTGACTGCATAAAGCCATGAGTAACCTGTTATAGTGTTGAAGATGGACTAGGTTTGGCCAAGAGGTTGGAGTAGTCCTCAAGGGATCCCCTTTGACCTAAACTTTTTAGTAATTCTTTGATTCCCGCCACTCATTCCCACAGCAGTTCCCAAAGCCTTTGTATAAATAAAATGCATTTAGGGTCCTATGCTCTAAACCAGATCAGGTATGCGACCTGATTTAAAAAGCTCTCCCTGTGAGGATGGTAGAGCATCCCTACAAAAGAGCTGTGTTAGCATGTTCAGTGTGATAAGCTAGGAGGCAGGAAAAGGGTGGAGTAGCAGAATATAGGAACGTCATAGGTCTGGAAAACCTTAAGCTGATACTACTGCCAGAGACAACATATTGTCGAACCACACCAGTGAATTATTTTCTTGGCTATAAGCCCATCTAATATTGAATCTCCATTAAAGTATGGTACAAAGGAAAATCCTCAGCTTATTTTTTATTTGTAAAATGCCTTTTGAAAGGCCAGCAGAGCTCAAGACTTGTTCAGACTGTAAAATAAAGGTTTTAATATCAAGAGAAGATAGATAAATGCAAACTTAGATTGCTAATTACAGGCGAGCAGACCCTCCTTTCATACCCAGTGAACTCAGCCATGATTGATGCTGTAAAGTGTCACAGCAACACCAAAAAGCAATACAACAATAAAAAAGTGGTAACAACAAATATTAATTCTAGTGCTCAACTGTAAAGATTCTCAGAATCAAACTCTGAGACCAGAACTTACTCCCATAAGAACAGTTCTTATTCTTTTCCCCTGGGATTTAGTTCTCCTTTGCCATGATGCTGAATGAGAATGATGAACTTTTGCTCCCGTAAAGCCCCAATAGAACAAATGGGCACAAGCACAGCATGATGCCTCTCCTGCACTTGGGAAAGGAAAATTGGCATACTTCCATGCATTAAGTGACCACCATAAGTGAGAGGAGAAGTAGTTTAGGGGAAAATATCCACAAAAAAAAAATGCTGGAAAGTTTCTAATGGAAACATATGGAAATCAGGAAACTCACTCCCATTTGTTTTAAATGGAAGTTGCCTTTTGTGGTATCTCACGCATAGAAACACGATTTTGTAACAACGATGCTGTTTGTTAAACACAACCATGTGTATGTGCTTTCTCTCAGGGAGCAGAGTGAAGAGCGCAGAAGTAGAGACAAAGGACAAGAAATGTGATTTTTAGTAATGCACTCAGCAATATTGCCACATTTTGGTACAAAACATTCTAAAACAGTCAAGTCCAGAATCTTTTTTTTTTTTTTTTTTGGTTTCAAAATGAATATTTATCCATCTAAGCCTAAACAAATATTTTTTCTCCAATGCAGCTACAAAAGCTTTTTTTTTTAAGATAATGGATGCAAAGTCTCATTCAGAGGCTCTAAATCCTAATGTTTGGGACTGAGCCATCTGAAATAATAGATGTGGAGAAATACATACATAGTCTGCATATGTTTGCAAAGGAATAACAATTGCAAAAAATGTCCTCTGTGCTCCACATATGCTACATTGTCACAATAAATCATGCCCACTCAAAGAGATAGACTCGGACACTTTTGATTTCTCTGTCACTTTTCTAGATTCTCTAGATTCTTCTAGGCAAGAAGAAGCTATACTAAAGTGTGCAGAATGAGGAGGTAAATTTCCCCAGGTGGCATTCTGTCAACTGAAGCAAGTTATCACTAGTGGTTTGTCTGCTTTTACAAATGGTCATGGGACAGCTGACATCTGGAAGAAAATCAGTTATTCTTTGTTCCCTAGTTCACAGAATTGCAGCTACCATTCCTGGACTTGATGTTTTTTGGCCTTCAATATCTTCAGAGGCTTTTTAATAAGTTTAACCTTCCCCCAGGCCTTCAAAATCTCCACAGAAGACAGGAATGGGGTCTTGAATATTTAGCAGGAAGAGGGAGGTGAGGTCAGCCTCAGTCACTTCTGTCGACCAGCTGGAAGGAGTCAGCATGTTGGACAATAGCGGATGATAGACTGGACAGAAGATATATTACATCTGACATAATAGTAGTTAATATTAGATATGATAATAGCCATGATATATACAGATCATCCTTCTCATGCCAAAATCCTGCAACACCTCGTCCTTGCTGCCCCAGGAGCTAATTCCAAGCACCGAGATTTCCCTCCGACCTCCCAGGTCTGCAAAGGAATGAGAAGATGGGAGAAACACGAGGGCTTGGAAGGAAGCAGAGGTGGGACTGAAGAAGAGGAGACAGGACAGAATATTTGGGACAGGCAAACCAACATGTTTGGTCATGTAAGTGGAGTCACCAGTATCTCTCCTGTGGGTAGGATGGAGGAGCTCTACAAGAGAAAATGTTGAACAGTGTAAACTGGAAATAGGAAATCACTGAGAAAAGCTTTCCAGGGCGAGGCATGGGAGGAATCTAAGGAGAGTCCTGGTGTGGCATGGCTAAGGAGACAGAACTCTGCTGCTGATGCTGCTCTGTTATGAGGCTTCTGCCAGATATGTGATTCCTGATGCCCTCAGAGACTCAAATGCAAGTCATTTGTTCTGCCTAGCTTTAAAGACTCAGTGTGAATGCTTAGGGGACAGAAAGTCTTTTTTTTTTTTTTTTCATTTCAGAAAGAGAAATTAAATCTCCATAATGTCAAATAAAAATTCAGGAAGGCAGTCATCTCTGCATAAGAAGAAATATTGGGTTTGGATTTTCACATTGAAAACATATATTTCAATTTTCATGTTTGTTATTTTCAAAATAGGACCTAATAATGACTAAGCCTATATGAAGACTGATATTTGGGACCGATTTAGGAGTTGGCCTGGCTGAGAACAGAAAATTCTTTTGGCAATTAGCATTTTAACCATTCTGTTAGCAAACAAGCTGTTTTGGTAACTGATTATTGACAAAATAAAATATAATACTATCAATCAAATGTAATATATTTATGCATTTTAAAATGATGTAGTGTCTAAAATTTCATTCCATTGTGGATCTTCTTAGTTCTGAGGTATAAAACTTTGCATGAAGAGTAATCAGTCTGATTCAGTTTTAACAGGCCTTCCATATCAAACAGGGCAATCCACACAGCAGGTGTGGTAAAGCACCATTTACTGACATCTTTCATAGGAGGAGAATAGATGTTTAAGGGTAAGGGGAGCTGAAGCTTCTTTATACCTGCTCTCACTTGGAACTCACAAAGATTCCTGTTTTATTCCTGATATTATTGTCTTGGGAATAAACACACAAAGGGCGGGAAAGATTTATCATAATTTTTTACAAACTTCTAAATAATGTTTTAGGTAATATAATCCACTATTTACACTCTCTCTTTTACATTATCTGTATTTCCAGACAAAGGCTTAATGGATTTCAGATTTCTAATAGAAATTCAGGCATGATACAGGTGTGTTCATTACAGTTATTGTACAATTTTTTTAACACATTTTCCCCAGGGTAACTTGCCACTGAGCCTTTTTTTCTCTTTCTTTGAAGGACATCCTCAGTAAGCTCTCACTTCCATCTATCGGTGTTTTACCATTTACTCTGCGATAATATCAAACCATGCATCATCAAAATAAATAAAACATTTTTCTCCTGAATTTGAACTCAGAGTTTATCTGGATAGTTACAAATAACTATTTTTTTATTTTTTTTTCCTGCAAATGTAGGGAGATTCAAACACCTAAATTATGTCAGATGAGCTATTTTCAGTGCAGTGGGATAACAATGAATTCTGTGACCTTGAAATATATTCCTTGTTTCTTAAACCACAAACAAAATAAAAACTTTGATAAGGAGATTTTGAAGAAATAACAAGAGTAACTGTCTCACTTTGAAAAAAAAAAAAAACTTGTTTCATCTGGTCAAATCTCAGCTAAGGTTCGTTCTCAGTGTAAAGTCAGAGATATTCATTTAAATGCTCACATCTCTTAGCCATTAACATTAACACCTTACCCAGATCCTAAGACTCACAGGGATTTTCTTGGTGGCTTAGGTCCTAGACTTGATTCTATAATGAACTACACCAAAGATTTTAGGCTAATCACTTCAACCCCTGCAGGAAAATTGCAAATTAGCTAGAACCTATCTTCAAAGGTAATATGTTTTCCCTAGCCCCTGCACACAAATAGGATTGTGAAAGTTCTTTAGCCAGTGAGGGACTAATTCCTCTGGAGCAAGACTGGGGCAGAGATCCACAAATTATCACTTAGTGCTTTCACAAGTCCCGGCAGAAGAGGTATTCCTAGAGATTGGGACTCTAACGGGAGTTGTCATGGAAAATGGCATGTTAGTACTGCTGTGGTAACTCTGTGCAGCTTTGGAGTCCACTGGTGGAAACTGCAGTTTATACAGGATGAAGTTGTCTGCTTTTCACCCAGAGAGCCTCTGGAACAAGAAATTCAGTTTTATATCAGTGCTTCCAACTCACTCTGACCCCTCAAGCTACAAATTCTGAATTCTTCATCCTACTGTGACAGCCCAAAATTTTACCCAAATCTTATTTACCCAAAAAATTTACCCAAATCTGATCTTCATCAGCCACAATTACAGCTGTAATTTTGCCTTCCAAGGCCTTGACATGTCACAAACATGGCTCATGTTCCTCTGATGGCTTGTACAGCTCTCAAACATGTTGAGTGGTTTATAGCAGATTGTGGCAAAAAATAGTCATCATGATTGCTTTACCAAAAAGTTACTTCGTCTCCTGTAAAGAGGACAGGGCTAGACTACTAGAAAAAGACACCGGTGAAGGTGATATTCACCCCTCAGGGTAGGATAGTGGTCCTGTGTGTGATGATTCAAAGTATCTGACTTTATAAAAATTTTCACCAGGAGTAGAGTTGTTGCAACAAACTCAGATTTTCTGACATGATGAAAGGCCCTGAGGGGAAGTAAATATGCTTTTGCTATATTTTATATTAATTGCTATTATTATTTCAATATTACTATTTCATAACTACAGGATAATGATAAAATTACATCAAATGACAAAAATCTGTGATATTTCACAGATGTACTGTACATCCCATGAAAATCTGGAAATGTACAAACTGCGGTAGATAAATTTACTGTTACATTAGCAGTTCTCCCCTTTCTAAGTATAGCTGATACCACAAATACTGCAGTAAAAGTGTCAGTTCTGTTTAGTATCTTGTCTGGAAGTAATCCTTTGCCTTATTTTTGCATTTAAAGGTTTCTAAGCACACAGTCAAGTTGAACAACACTGTTCATGCAGATGCAAGGAAATATGATTTAAGAGAAATGCTTGATGTCATTTGGTAAAAGGATTGCTCTCAAAAGCTAATTGTATGGTAAACACTTAGTTAGTCCCACGGCAAGCGGAATTCAAACTAATCACCATAAAGAGAGTGACTGGAGTTTCCTGAGTCTACTATTATGTTTGAATGCAATGAGAAAGTGGTGGCTCTGTCCTTTTGCATTTCTTTGTCATTCCATTTAGATTCATATAATCCATGAAAGTTGACAGATAAATCAATTAACTGGTGGCCCCAGAGATATACTGCACATTTTAGGGATATGCAGCAATATTCTACATCCTCAATAAATTCCTGTTCTGGCATGAACTTTCCATCAGGGATTGAATTAACAGGCAGTAATACACAAGTCTGCTTTTTGCTTAATGCATTATAAAGTCTGCATATTCCTTCTTCCCATGGGTCAATTTGAAACAATTAAAATTAATAAACTTCTATCTCTATTATCTATCCAATGCAGCACGCAGAATTTTCATATTGACTTTCATCCTTGAAAATCTTCATTGTGACTATTTAATTACTGCCTGCTTGGTGCTTCTTTGAATGCTCTGTAAGAAATAATAAGTTGGGAAAATCTATGCAGCTTGCATAGCTGAAAAAAAAAAAAAAAAAAAAAAGGAGGAGGATGGCAAGTAATACATAATGGAATCAATTATCAGAATGGGTACACAAGAAAAAAATTAATAAATTAGCAAGAACGATGTAATCTTGTACCAACATCCAGTAGGATTGAGCAAGCAACAGCCTTCCAAATGTGAACCACAATAGAAAAAACTTTGCTGGTTTCATCTAGCTAACATATTCCCTGTCATATCCAGGAATATATAGAGATGGAGCAATCCCATCAGACATGTTTGAAAAAGCCCAGAGCAGAGTTACTGCATCTGGTTGTCACTGATTCCATTTCACCTATTCTCTCAATTGCTTTGAATTTCCTGCCTTGCTCCTTGATAACTATCCATTCTCTGAAATAGAGTAAGAAATCCATTATATTATCTGGCAATTTATATTATGAATAGTAATTTTCATAATAGGTCCCTAAAACATTGAATCTAATGGATACTGTATAGATCAAAATAAATTTCAAAAAACTATGGAGGGCTATGTAGGCTTTGCATAATAACAGATTTAAGGTACATGTATGCTACAGTTACAGAGGTAACTGCAGCCAAGTGCAGCAAGTTCTTGTGCATACAGGAAGCAGCTCAAACACAGTGCTATTCCAGCCAGCCAAGGCAAATCTACCTTACATCTGTGGCTGCATTGTAGGCATCCCTAAGTAGCATGTTTCTGGACTTTTTTGTTTTTCTAGGAAGCTTTACCCCAATTAGACTCGGCCAGTTACCAAGAGAAAATTGTCTTTCAGGTAACTGAACTACTTTGCAAAATTACCTGCTTTCTATGTTCTTTTTCTCTCTGGAATATTTTAGATGAGCGCTATTTCCATGCTGAGTGATGGGAGTTGCAGCTAGATATATCCTACATCCTTTCTGCACTATCACTTAGATTGCATGCTTCTGCCAGAGGCATTACACACTTCACTCCAGTGAAGAGAGACACTATATCTTGGCATTCTCTTGGTCTGGGTGCAGACAGAAGATGAAATACATTTCTGGACAATGCCCACTGCAGATAGTAATAATAATAATAAACACAGCAGGATACTGGAGAATCCACATATTTCCTTGGGCTATCATTATTTGGGTGTTCTGGTTTTTGACTCTCAGATTCCTTATTCCTTTTTTTTTCCCCCCTATAGGTCATAGATTAAAAAACAAAACAAAACAAAACAAAAACTTTAACTTCCAAGCCAATTTAAATTGTCTGGTCTTTGCAATTAACGTGACTGAATATTTGTTACATTGGGCAATCTGTATCACTGTATGTCTGTACCTTTCACATTATAAGAAAACACTCAGTATCCATTAGGGCTCCTCAGGCAAACCTTCCTATCATAATTTCATTGTCTAAAATATCACATACGGACAAATCTTACAGGACAGAGATGGTGCTGCAGTTCTGAGTGTTATCTGTGTATATATTCTTCATTGCCAACCACATATGACAGCCTTTCTCATTTTGACTGTTTTATGTATTGCTAGGTTGTGGAGAGGCATGAAATATTGGTTCTTGTTTCACAGCTTAGAGGATGAGCACTCTGTGTTACACACCATCAGGACAACATAATCTTAATATTGACTCTACTTCTTAAAGAATTAGACTATATACATACACTACATCTGACAAAATATAAACAATTCTGTATCGACATTATGAGCAAAGTTGAGTTAATGCTGGTTCTGATGGGCTGATAAGTAAACAAGATCTCTGCCATTCTAGTTTATAATATAGAGCCTTTTAAAAGGTGTTAGCTTAATCAGGGCAGCTTACTTATTAGCTTATTTTAGTGTTGCAATATTAATCCACTTAATTTTATCTTGTTTGGTATATTTAATTTCTGTTTGTTTCTGTTTATTCACTTGATTTGTGTTAACAAAATACACAAGATAAGAAACCTGTATATCCAGAATTTTCTCTCTTGATGACGAGGTTTCAGACCTAAAGAAGTACAGGGAAATCAGTGCTCAAGACTGCAAGTCCTTGTAATATATATGACTTGTAATACACTCATGGTTCCCGACAGGACCAGAAAGCTAGCTCCCCATTTGGAGAGGCCTCAGTTTCTATGCAGCACCACATACAGTTCTCCAATATCAAGTCATGTTTTTTTTTTGTTTTTTGTTTTTGTATCTGTATTTAGAGATCTAAAATTCTTCCTCAGGAATAAGAAAGTCCCAGCAAGGTTCTTAAAGCTTGCCAAAGACATCATGGCTCTGGGAGCACTCCCAACTCACCCTGTCCCTGCCCACTCCCAGTCCCAATGCCATCTCAACCCAGTTCTGTCAGCACCAACCCCCTGTGCCCTTCCCCTGCCCGGCCACTCTCTAAGTTGATAGAGAAAAGAGAACAAAACACTCAGAGCAGCCAGGCAGAAGGTGACTCCTTGTATCCTTCACTGATTTCAGTGTCAGCTCAGTAACCCAGAGATCAGAGGGACGATTCAAGTCACTGTGTTTCCTGATCTTTACCAATCATTGACTAGCTTATATGAAATAATGTGATGATTAGTGCAGGAAGAACTTAGGTTTCTGACTAAATTTTTCAAAAAAGTGATTATTTTAATTACTACCAGAAGCTAATTTTCCTAAATAATTAATATCACATTGAAATCTGTAATGTAGCTGTTTAAGAGATTTTGGACTATCTCTTCCAAAAATCATACAAACTCCTGTTCAGTGACTTGCTTTCCCGTCAAATAGAGTTTTAACTAGGTCTCAGTGAATCTATATAATAGAAGTAGGAGAAACTCATGAAAAGTTAGTCTTTTTTCTCCCTTTTTGCTATTGTAAATAATAAATGGGTGCTCATTGCAAATTCAGGAGCTCACTCAGCTTGTGAGCAATTACAAACAATTCCCACCATGTAGCATGATAGCATAGAGCTCCATCAAATTAATTATTTAAATATCTTTTAAAGTTTATTATTGCCCGTGAAAGTCAAGGAAGATATGTTCTGCTATCAGCACCTCAAAAAAAAAATGATTCACTTAAAATTTCTTCTTGGATCTTCATCTTCTTTTTGCTGAAGTCCAGAGTAATTGTTGTATGATAAGATTGGGCTTTTAAAAAACAAACAACAAAAAAAAATTAATATTTTCTATATGTGAACAGCAAAATACTACGGGTGGCAAAGGAAAACCCCTACATATCCTCTGATAGACTTTTCCACTAATTGTTGAATAGGAAGGCATAGACTGCAAGCTCACCCCCTGGGTGGCTTTAATGGGCTTACACATTATACAGAGGAAGAAGAAGCCATGTCAGTGGAATCACTTCGCTCATTCACTACAGACATAACCTGTGGAGTAGTCAGTGCGCCATGGTGAATTTAACATAATATACCAACAAACAAACAACTTCATCAAATCGTTCTTATGTAGAGGTATGCTTCCTGTATGTACTGCGCTGGCTGTTACCCCCCAAAAATCACAGAATCTCAATGTCATAGAAATGCTGGTTAGAAGAGTCCTTTGAATTTCTTTCTTTAGGTGGCACCATTATCAACACTAAATAAGGTCAGCCAATGCTGATCTACCTGTCTTTTGAAATCCTCCAAGGATAGAAATTCTACCATTTCTCTCAGTAAAAATGATTTTCCTACTGCCTAGCTAAGCTTCAAGCCCACAATTTGTGGCCGTTGCATTTTGTCATATCATTTGATACCAGTGAGAAAAAATTGACTTTGAAATCTTTGCCATTCAAACAGTCCCAGGCTTCTACCAGAGACCCTCTTGGCCACCTCTTCTTCACACCAAACAAGCACAACTGCTTCAGCCTCTCCCCACAGGTCATGGGCTCAAGTTTGGTTTCTCTCTGGACACCCTGGCTGGACTTGTCTCAATTCTCAGTATCTCCCTAACTAGAAGACCACATTTGGACACAGTGCAGTCTCAGCAGTGCCAGGGAGGGGCAAACAGTAACTTTCCATGGACTGCTGGCCATACTCCTCCTTACATAGCGCAGCACATGACTTGCTTTATTTGCAATGAGAAGGCACTGCTGGCTCAGGAGACTACAATGACTGTGGAACATTACAATGAAATTCCTGTTTGGTACAAATCAGAGGATTTAATTCTTTTGGGTTTCTGAATATTGAGATAGGAAGTGCCAGTTCTTAATACTTTATGTGGCTGCTTCATCAAATATTCAGCAATATTATTTTCTCTTACTTCTCAGAAATATTTTCTCCTGTCTTAGGATTAGCTTTATTGAAATCTGAAGATACTGCTAAGCATCTGCAGAATATAGACAGAGAAATATAGCAGCTATTTATATCGTGTTTCTTTTTTCTTTCTCTCTTCTGTTTCTTTAAATTTAAGAAGACAGCTTCTACCCTATTACAACCGGCAGAGCCATTACTTTATGTCACAGGGAAGACACAGACATTCTTTTCGTACATTTTTACATTTGCTCCTAGTAATTTTATTTCCCTGACTCCATTCTTTTTCCTTTTTCTAAACCAAACACTAGTTAGTCTAAAAACACGTGATCGTTTTGTAGGCACACAAGTAATACAACTGGTTCTGAGCTCAATCTTGCAACTCTTTTCCCAGACCAAGCAGTCTTTAATCAAACTTGGTGGGTGGATGCATTTAAAGAAAAAAACATTGAAATGTTGTCCAGCATATAACTTTCTTCAGCATGTATGACATATGTTTCCCTCCCTTCATCAAAGAATTTGCATCACTTTGTGCTGTTTAAGGAAGATTCTTTTCTGCATTTTTATGCTACTTGTTGACTGACTGCTCTGTAGACAATACAGATGGATGAATGATCCTTCCTGATATCTTGAGGACAAAATGTATTACAGACATTAAAACCTTGAGTTGCTTATAAAGTGACTATTCAGAAAAATTTTGTTTATGTTTATATTTTGGTTTTTGTTTGGAAAAAAAAGAACCTTTTTGACATCCTCATAGCTCAGATTTGGTGTACTCAGGCTTTCAAAACAACCTTATCACCATAATCCTCTGTGACCCACTGTGAACCTCTGTGAACCTCTGCTCTGAGGCTGGATACCTGCATATCTGCACCCTCACTGTACAAAAGGCCCCCTTCACAAATGGGCAGGCAAACATCCCCTGTGTGGGGCACAATACTTGTGAGCATTTACGTGTTACTCATATTTCTGTTGCTTTAGTGATAGAAAATTATACAACCAAAGCAGAGCTCATTTTCCGCTTCCAAAAGCAGTACAATAGATCATCTTATTATTCTGCCATGAGTTGAGTATAGTTTTCACAGTGATTCCTCGAATGCAGACAGCCTTTCACTCACAAATGAAATAGCACACTCTACCTACTAGAGCCAAGACTCCCACGTAATAGCGTAATGCTTATTGAAGCTGAAGAAAGAAGCTTGTCAGCTTTTCTTAGCTGTCATTAAGCTAAATAAAAAGTGTAGAGATAGTTGTTTAGCATGCTGTTGATCTTTGAAAACTGAATGTTTTCCCTTCTAAAAGTTTCCTTTTTATTCTGCACTAGCAGTGTAGGCAGAGGCCTGTGATGGTTTCTCCTTTGCCTGTGGTGCATTTTTGGGTTTCCTCTCCTCATCCTCTGCCTCTGAACACCTACGGTGGGGAAGGCCAGAAGTTCAGGCCATGACCTCCTCAGCCCCGCTGTGCTGGTCTTGTGGTAAGTGCTTCCTGCTGGGAAGTCCAGTAGGGCATACAAGCACTTTAAGCTATATGACCTGGCTCTTCAGCAGCGCTTCTCCAGCTCTGAGGTAAGGCGTATGCTGGAAGAAGAGCTCAGATGGAAGAGAGCAGAAACGCTCTGAGCACCACAACTGGATTAGGCAGGTGTTGGGACCCTAGCCACAGTTTCTGGGCCCCAGGATTATGCTGGACACTGAGCTGGTGTTTAACTGACTTCCAGAGCAATATGCTGAGAAAGGCTCCTTTGACCCACATACATAGCACACAGCAAGCAGAGAACCTGGCCTCTGATTTGGGGTTGTTTATTTCCTCACAGACAAATCCTTCTCAGCCTTCCTGACTCATGGACCTCCAGATCCCAGTGCCAGCTCTGGCTGTGCCATTAACCATAACTGTGCTCTGCTTCCAAGCTTTTAAAGAGGTGATCACCTTTCATCTAAGCAAAGCTTTGTATCGGAAAACTGCAAGGCTCTTTTGTGCACTACAATGAGGAGGAACTGAACAAGTCAGTTTAGTGGCTGCAGGAAACTAGTCAGCAACCATCAAAAAGAGGGAGAAAAAAGAGTCATACCAGGGCCACCCCTTATTGCTGCATACAAAGTTCATTAGGGAAGAGTAGAGCAGCAGAGAAATCACTGTCCATGCTATGGATGGCTCATTGTGAGCTGCCTGCTCCTTTATAATCACATAGTGTCACTTCATGTCCTTGACACACACTGCTTGTTTCTCTATACCAGCATTTGTCATTGCCTTTGCAAATTTGGGGGTAGGTTTTAATTAAAAACACTCCATATGCAATTGCTGATGTTAGGAGGCAAACAGCAACTGTAATTATTGCCAGTTTTATGTGAATGTGATATTTATGGTTTTGTTTTCTAATGCAGTAAAGGATACTTCAAATCTTTCAAGGGCTAAATAGCTAAATGCAAGGGCAAGAGATCTTCTTGCTTTAACAGAATAATTTTTGAGGGTTAGGTGAACAAAATTTAGGCACTGGAGTTGAGTGTTTTAGAAATGGCTTTGCATAACTACCAGTGTCCTAGGCAAAACCACGCTTTACAAAATACTACACCTAAAATTTAAGGATGATGATTTTACTTCTACTCATTGGGGATTTTTTCTTGTTTATCCACTACATAGATATAATATTTTTAAGCCTTTACACATAATTTGTCAAATATTACCATAGCAAGAGTCCTCTTTTATTATTATTATTACAATTCAAAGAGAAATATGTTGTACCTTAAAGGCTCACTTCTGTTTACAATGACTTTTTCAAATACAGAACAATAAATATGTCTTTGACTTTATATATAGGCATGCCTCTCTTTCAATCTCTCTCTTTCTATGTATATGTTTAATACTAGCTATATTGAATCTTCATTCATATATTCTCAACAGAATGAAGTAAATTTCTGACTATTGTAATACAGCTATTCATCTACCTTTATATCAACGCACTCTTTTTATTTTATATTAACATAATTAATTTATATTATTATTATCTCCCAGAGGCCTTAATTAAAATACATCTTGTACAAGCCAGTAAAAGAGAAGACAAAATGAAAGTGTAAATAAAAGAGGACAATTTATTTATTACCAGAGCATGCCAGATGTTAAAAATAACCTATTGCTCCTTCAAGCAAGCCGATTTGACAGTGATTTAGAAAAAAAAACATCCAAGTACCAAGTGATTCACTGTGACTGAACATTTATGACAAGATAGGCATATTATCACCCCCACAAATGAAAAATGTCTTTGGCATGTGGCAGTTAAAAGCGCTCAAACTGGCAAAAAAGGAAAAAATATCTTTAAATTGGGAGAAAGGACTCTATTAAGGTGTTTAAATAGATTTATAAATGGACTACAATTAAAACACTCCAGCCAGGAAGATCTGTTTTAAATGTTCTTTTTATTAATCCTAGTGGCATGAGTAGTTCAATACTGCACAGTGAGTTTGACGACACTGGCATAGAAAGGAATTACAGATCATGTTGCGCCAGCTAAAAGTTTCTAAAATCCTGACCTAATTGTCTTGCTTATTGCTCCTTCAGACCTCAGCTAAAGGGTAAAATAGGTAATATGTCAGAAGATTTCACACAAAGCTGTGCGTTGACTATGGCCAAGAGGAAATGGAAGACTTTAGATCACTTAGATAACCAGAGCTTCAAGGCTACAAGCCATCTACAACCAATGTGGAGAAAAAATAACGACCCAAAACATGCAAATATCCTTTTCATAATAGTCATAGGTTTCTCTCACAAAGGATTTCAGTGCATTGTGTTATGACAGTCTATCATCATAAGAATTTAAATTTCACCAGTCTATTCAAATTTAATATTCTGTGGGTCTTGTTTTTCTTACATTATCACGACCCTAAATAATTGATTTTGCAGACCATACAGGGATTCCTTCAGTCAAGAGCTTATACGCAGAACTAACAAACAATTACTGTAAGAGCAGGTTTTCTCTTGTCATCACAAATCTTTAATTGCAGTGGTTATGCTACCTCATCATTAATATTCTGGGGACCATACAATCACTTAAATTACCTACTTTAAGGTCTCACTGCTTGCCACCCAGCTATTCTTCATTTACAAGGCTGCCACTGAAGTGTTTGTAAAGTAATCAAAGGGCTCAACTGCATGAACTATTTTGTTTGCTAATACTCATTCTCTCTCTTATACTCTTCACAACTCTCTAGCCCTGGCACATTTCACTCTTGATTGAGTGGTATATAGGGCATGTATGTGCAAAGTTCTTCTAAGAACTAGGCACTTATTCTACCTAACTTTCAGTTTGAAGAAGTGATAAACCTACAGATATGTCTCCGTGTCTAGGACAAGATTGACTGAAGCTGGCTCAGGGGGCTATAAATTACACTTTCCTTCTCTAGCAGAGCTCCTCTGTGCTTCAGAGAAAATCATTTCCTAGGAAGAGAGGAGGTGTTCCAGCACTGCCTTCCCTTAGGGTGATACACAGGAAACAAACACCGTTAGTTGCTACTCTAAGCTCTACATGCTCTCTATGGGCAACAGTTGCTGTGGGGAGATATAGGCTTTGGAGATGCAGTTTAATGGAAACCAGCAGCAACTGAAACAGAAGAAAAAAATTTCAGGCTACAGTGACTTAAATATATTGGTGCAAATTCCCAGCTGCAGCTATGCTGAGCTGAGAAGAACACAGCATCAGGAATAAGATGCCATAAGCAATCCAAGTCCATGGAGACTGATAAATCAGGGCAATAACTAACTACTATGAGCTTAAATAAAAACAATATAAGGATCATTTTGTTTTAGACCAGAAAGGCCTTAGTAGCTTGTCTCCACAGCATGCTCCTATGGGAATATTTCCTGATCTCCTTTTTCTGCAGACCCATACAAACCTAAACATTTTCAACAGAACGAGAGACCTCAGGGCATTCAGATGGTTCTGTGGCTAGTTCATGCCACAGGCAAAGCACCAAGTAGTCCTTCTTTAGGAAAACATAGTGAAGTTCCCTTACTCTCCATACTCTCCTCCTTCTTAAATTGACCAAGCAAACTGTCTTGTTTTCAGTTGTTTAACTTGAACTGAAAACACACCTTTTTCTTTTCACATTGAAGAAGTAACTTTGTAGTTTCTTCCCTGTCTTTTCTTCAGTTGAGCTCCTTGCCACCACAGCATAAGTGACAGCTGCATAACTGAGGTTAAAGGTAAGCAAGTCTGACTCACTGGTGTAAATGTAGAACAATCAGCTAATGGGTAAAGTGGAGGGTACTGGGGCAAATGAAGTGAGAACTGCAGAACGTTCTGCTCCCCTCCATATCTAGGACAAGATGAGGCAAAAGAAAAAAATCTAGCATGCCTGAGTTGGTCATGATTATCTGATAGATGGTTTGTCACTTTAACTGCTGTAGTTCTGCTGCCTTTAGCATTTGAAAATAGGGATCACAAGGGTGAAGGATAAGCAGAAAAGAAAAAATACTTCAAGGGGAAAATAAAAGAAGGAATGGGGCAAAGAATATGAAAAATAGAACTGAGTTTTATACTCAATTTGTATTGAAATTTTTCATTGCAAATTTTATTCTTACATTATGTGTTTTGGCATTTTGGCAGTTATTATAACCTGTTGTTTTCAGCACTGTTATTTCCTTAGAATGACAGCCAAGCTGTAGCTTATGAATCTGGAATTAAATCACTATTATTCAAATTGTGCATTAGGAAACTGATGTTCAAGTCTTCCATTCATGATAAAATGGATCTATTTCTGGGTACAATGAAATGAAAAGTAAGATATTCAAATGAATTCGAGAGACATTCTACAGATCTCAAACTGCGTGAAGACTTTACAAGGCGATCGTGCTGGCTGTTAAGCATTCTGCTATTAAATCTCTAAGTATATCATTATGCATTTGCTAAACAATGGTGGGCTTTGAGGTCTTTCTCTGTTTTCCGCATGCTTGTATCTGAAGTTGTTTCTGAACCGTTAAAATATCTAGTCATATTATGTAGCTACCTGTGGGCTTTTGTGCAGTTTTAACTCTTTAAAAACAACAACAACAAAAAAGGTTTTGTAGCTACAACTCTTCAAACTCAAAAGTACCTACTAGGCAGCACAGGGAACTAGCAAATAACATAAATCCACTGTGAGCTAACGCTAACACAGTACTTTGAAGTGCCTTGTAGTGGGAAGACCTACTCTTTAGCCAGTCTTAGTACTGCAGTTTCTAGAGAATTCTGTCAGCTTTGTTTTTTGGCCTTTTTACATTATTTTCCAAGCAATGCGAAAGACATACCCTTTAGGTACCATGTTATTGCTGGGTCCATTAATGAAGAGTTGTCTCAGAAACTGTCCTCAGTGACTCCTTGGCCACAGAGAGCAGAGGATTGTGTCCCAACTCTGAGCATTGCCTATGGAGCCCTCATGACTTGAGCAAGGAATAAAATGATCTCTAGGGACAATATAATCTTCTGTCATTTGTAACATTCCCTATAAAGCTGGTGGACACTTTTTGTCTACAGACTAAGTTTGACCTAAAGGAGAGAAAACAGCATTTTCCTATTCGCCAGGAAACTGCTGGCAGTCATTTTCTTTCAGTAACTCAGCATATTACTGAGTGAAAGTAGCTATTAGTATTTAAATACAAGCCAAAGAGGTGATTTTTGGAAATGATAGTACCTATATGAAATGGCAATCAGATCACTACTGGGAAAAAACAACAGCATGCCTTCAAGAAGCCTATTCTTTCTCTACAAATATATAGGATTGCCACCTTTCTATAGAGCAGTAAATATACAGCTGAGATCACGGATCTAAGTAATCTGATGATTGCAATTATCTACTTACAGCTGTTCCTTGTATCATCTAGTTTTTAAAAAAAGTCCTTTTCTGGTCAGTACCAAGTTTTTCTACATGATGAGAGATGGATGTTCCAAGTCCATATAGCAGCAGTGACAGGAAACAGGTGAACTACAATAGCAAAACCGAGAAAGAATCAGTTTGACTATGCTGCCTCTACAACCATGCTACTCTAATATGCCACTTCTGCAAAGCTTGGTGAGACAGGGAAATGCAAGGAATTCACCAGCTGTAATCTTGCAAAGGAAAACTTTAAAGCAGACTGCTCTGCTTTACAGAGCAGAAGCTCTGGGAGAAAGAAATGTGAAATCTGCTTTTGAGGAGGGCCATGTGGTCTCCCATTTGACACTGCCACAGCACATGCAAAAAAAGATGACATTTAGTTTGTGTCTGCATGACACAGTTTCAAAGGCAGGCTGCAGCAGCACTCTCTAGCAAAGCTGTTAATGCAAGTAATTATTCTTACAGGATAAAATCTCTATTCTTTCATGATACCTTGAGAAATGCCCATTAAAAATCTCAGAAGATTCAGAAATTAAAGCATATTAATAGGAACATAATTAAGTACTTATTGCTTTTGTCGTTTAAAACAAGCTAACCAGATGGCAAGGAAGAATCTCAGAAAGACTCTTTCAATTAGCTATTTAGATTTAATTAATATACAGTAACTAGCTCATTAAAGTTCAGTTAAATGCTTATTTGAGACAAATTGTAACCTCTTTTGTACTGTAGTTTTCATTTTCCATAGCTGGCGGAGCAACAAATTACACTTCTGAAAGCTAACAAACAAAATGTTTTAGACGTTTTATTCTCACTGATTACCTCTGTGGTAAAGAACGAAGGGTCAAAAATGCAAATAAATTGGGTGCTATTGCCCTCAAAGCAGCACAACAAACAAAGGCATTTTCTCTTCAGTCAGGAGAAATAAATCCCTCTGTTAGACACGGGGTGAAATGACTGTTAAGTTCAGGGGAGCATGGGATACCCCCAGTGACAGCAGAGGTGCCTTCCTGCCTCACAGTGCATTCCCAGGGGATATTCACAAGGAAGTGAGCCATTACCCTATGACTGCTTCCAGCCTTTCTCCATCCTGAAAGCCAAGGAGCAAAACCTTGGACAGGGAGGAGATGGGATGTCAGGCACTGCACAAAGGAGAGGTAAAACTTTCAGTCTGTACTGGTATCCATGTGGACTTCTGGCACATGTGTTTTTACCATCTCATCTGACTTCTTACTTTCCTTTTCCTTTTATAGAGAGAATATGTCTTTCAGAAACTCCCTAGAAGGATCCTCACAGAAAAGGCTGTACTCCTTCCAGAATTTTTGTTACAGCGACCAATGGTATCACCTAGAGTCTATATGTCCAAGGATTTTCCCAGGGAGGAGGGATTTAACTTTCTGAATTTGTTGCTCTGATCATTTTCCATGGAGGCCTGACTTCCTAGGAGTGGACTGCTTCTTGTATTTAGAAATTTGATCTTTCTAGTCACATCATATACACGCATTAAAAGTACCCCATGCTTTTAAGTAAAAGCTGTAAATAAAAACTACAAATGAACTAACATGTAATAAGGATATTATGCACAGGAAAATTCTGTTCAATTTATTTATCGATGACCTGGATGAACGGACACAGTGCTCCCTCAGCAGGTTTCTGGATGATACCAAACTGGGAGGAATAGCTGATACCCCAGAGGGTGGTGCTGCCATCCTGAGGGACCAGGACAGACTGGACAATTCGGCAGTGAGAAACCTCATGAAGTTCAACAAGGGCAAGGGCAAGGTTCTGCACCTGGGAAGGAATAACCCCAGACACCAGTACAGGCTGGGGGCAGCTCTGCAGAGAAGGACCTGGGTGTCATGGTGGACGACAAGTTGACCATGAGGCAGCAGTGTGCCCTCGTGGCCAAGAAGGCCAATGGGATCCTGGGATGCATTAAGAAGAAGAGCTGCCCTATGAGGAGAGGCTGAGGGAGCTGGGCCTGTTCAGCCTGGAGAAGAGAAGGCTGAGAGGGGATCTAATCAGTGTCTATAAGTACCTCAAGGGAGGCAGTGAGGAGGATGGTCCTGGCCTCTTTTCCCTGGTGGCCACCGACAGAACTAGAGGTAATGGCCACAAACTGAAACACCAAAAGTTCCACAGGAACTTAAGGAAAATTTCTTAACAGTGAGGGTGACAGAGCACTGGAACAGGCTGCCCAGAGAGGTTGTGGAGTCTCCTTCTCTGGAGATCTTCAAAACCCGCTTGGACGTAGTCCTGTTCCACGTGCTCTAGGTGACCCTGCATGTGCAGGGGGGTTGGACTAGATGACCTCTAGAGGTCTCTTCTGACCTTAGCAATTCTGTGATTCTATGATTCTATGAAAGTATCTAGTAAAAGAGTGTTCTTTCTTCTCTGGCTTCACTCAGCAGAACATCTGCCAAGAGCAGCTGTTTCTAAAACTCTGTAACTGTAAGGACAGTTTTTATCGTCAAAAAAAATCTTTGCTTCACTATTTTGATCAGAAAATCCTTCTGATGTTCCTACAGTAGAGATTTATTCTAAAGCTATGAGAATCAAGTATCAGCCTGTAGTTATTGTCATCTTCAGATAAATATGATTACCAAATATTGTGCTATATGGAGCTTTATGATTTGTGCAGCTCTATTTTTCCAGGTTTTCTATCTGGCAATGAGCTAACAGCTCATAAAAATAGAGCTGGTACATAAGCGCAGGTTAATACTTAGAACTTCTGCCAGTAAAGCTGACAAAGTGTGATTCGTTTCCATTTGTTTATCAGGTATGTAAGTGTATTTATATTGGAGACTGAGTCCTTCATTGATATATCTTTCATTCATGAAATTATTATAATTTATACTAAAAAAAATCAATATACTCCTTTGGTATATGTTGCATCTCTTGTTCCTGGATCAAAAAATTCCATCCAGCCTTGCCAAGCTTAGACAAGTTCTGCAATTGCTGCTTCAGTGCTGGTGATGTGAATTTTAATATAGGAACTTTAGGAGCTACTTTGCTAAGGGACTAGAAAAAGAGAAGAAAAAAAAATTAGGGAGGTTAGTATTTTTTCTTGATTTTCTTATTTTCTTAAATAAGCAGCCTTCTGCATTTCGTATTTTAAGCTCTTACCAAAAGCAAACATATCAAAATTCCAGGACTTTTTTTTTTTTTTTCCCAGCTCCACAAAAGTGTGTGAAATGGTCTGAACAGACATATTTTGGTGTGATTACAAATCCTGCTCTGACATGAGAGTGCTTTTGCTGGTATGCCTGACTGAACGGTTGAATCAGGCTGGTGGTGCATTATATGTCAACAAAAAGCAACATACATTTTGGCTAGCAATGCTTGCAGTGTATTTGTGGGCAACCATTTGAGAAGTACAAACCTAAGACATTTATATATTTTTCCTTGACATGTCAGTAAAACACTTGGCACCCTGGATACATATGTTACTTAAAGAAAGTCTGCAAAAATCATCCTTTTTTAAAACTACTTTATGGTAATTATTAATTACAACTGCAGTTGATACAGTATCATTAGCAGCACAGGTCCCAAGCACGGGCTGGAATAAAATGTATTTCTCACTGACAAAAGAATGTGTTAAGAAACTGTATTATGGATGCATATTTAATGACAACATATTTGTACAGCATTCTAAAACTTGGTAAATTCCCTTCTTTAGTTCAAGACTTCAATGTATTAATAAGGTCTGCAAAACATTCTTAGAATCTCTACGTCTTTTTATTTTTTTAACGTAGCATTAAAAATTGCTTCAGATTTTCTTTCAAAGTCCATTTAAATAAATCCCTCAAAACTACCTTCGAAGTATCATTGTAATGATGTTCATCTAAAGCAATTTCAGCTTCATTAACTGCAATTTAATCTGAGAAATGTTCCTGCTTGAAAAAAAAAAAGGGAAAATTTCCTTTTATTTCCAAAAGGAGTATATGGGTACATTGTAAACAAAATCAAACAAAGTCAGAAATTACCCATCTGAAAATTGACAATGGAATAATTGAACTTTTACCCTTCATCTTCTGCAGAGCAATGTGAATACAATACAGTCAAGATATATGCTTTTTTTTTTCTTACATGAGTCCAAATAAATACGATTTTCAAAGACAATTCTTCCATTTTTCATTAAGGTCACGCTGTGGAGCTCAAAGATAAATTAATGGAAATAAGATGGTGTTGTGCAGCCAAGAAATGCATTTGGTATGTCTGAAGGGAAATAATCATTATTAAAAAAGACCTCTGCAACCTGAACTTAAAAGCTGCCAGGACACAAGAGTAAAAAAGTGTTAAAGCATGAACCAGTCATCAATCAGTCACCAATCAGTCATCTATCATTTCTCCAAGTAATCCCACTACTAGGAACTCAGCTTATCTCTGTTATTTGTCTCCTCTTAGGGAAAATGCAAATATTTTAGTCTCCAGGATCATATTTTTATGGCAAAGGTCATTGCTACATACACTATAGCAGTGCAGGAAACACCATGCTGAGATAACCTTGAATCTTGTCTTCATCAGTGGCCTGCACTTCTACTTCAAAGGAAGAGTGAAAAGAATTTTACCGATAAGGAAATTTGAAAACACAGTACATAATATATTTTTCTCTTGCTCCCAGTTAAGTCTTTGTGAATACAGTGAATCAAACAAGCATGTCTTCTAAGAGATGGAAATTAATGAGAATGAAAATGGGTTCCTGATGTAAGCTTATAGGCTAATGCTTCAGCATCATACAAACATGGCAAGTGAAAATGCCAGATGGGTAAATTTCTTCATTTTTTTGAGTATTCATTTAGCAGTAGATACTACACAACTTTTACCAAATGTCTGCTCTGCAGGTCTGATTCTCATCTAGTGTAAATCAATGTAGGTTGAATTAAATCAATGGAGGTGTGCTAATTTACACGGGTCTCAGGCCTAGAGTATTGATTATTTTACTGTATGTTAGACTGCTCCATTCTGGATAGATTCATGAGCCATTGATTAGTAATTTTTTATATCTACTTTCTAAAGAGAAGCAACACATTTATTTCTGTCTATTTTCTGGTAGAGAATTATTTAATTTCTGTGTTTTTGTTTTTGCAGCTTTTTGCTGCCTTTTGCTCCTGGCTGCAGGAGCAAATAAGTATACTAAATTTCTTACACTTAAAAGTTCTCACATACTGACCTAGCTTTTTCATTTTTTGGCACACTTGTTTTTTTTCCTAATGTTTCTGTAATTGTTTTTACAAAATTTCTCATTTTCCCATCTTGTTCCTGAATGTCATTATTCTAGTATGGGATCTTATGGTTTCCCATATTTTTAAGGCTGCAACATTCATGACTAAACTTATTTAAATACTCTTTATAGCTGCCTTTTATCCTATTTTTATTTTTTCTTTTCACTAAGCTTCCCTTCCTTTCTTTATGAGTTTTTAAAATATTTCTCCAACTTTTTTTTTATAATAAACAATTGCAATTGTTGTAACCTGTGTGTGTCCAATAAAATAAAGGTGAGGTGGAGGGTGATTAAATTTTCCAGTTCCTTTTCTAGAAGCTTTCAAATCAGTATCACCATGCAGTCCTACATGTTTCAGCTTGCCATAGGGATTGTATTTTAAATTAATGCTACCCTTTGCATTTCTTCATGGAACAAAATTAATATGTTACAGTTTTCATATAAACCTTTCCTAACTGAAGTAGTAGATGCATTTTTATTTGTACAGGGATCTCTGGAGATCTTCAGGAGAAATTCTTCCTTTCCATTTTGCAGCAGTAATAGAGGTACTCTGCAAGACAGCTAACAACTGTAAAGAAATTGGACATTAGGTATATTTATTTTTTGTTTGAATTCAAATAAAACTGAAGATTTCTTACAGAAGAAGACTTTTTTTTTTCTATTTTTTTCAATTGGAATCCAATAAACTTCTGTGAGTCTAGCCAGTTCTCCTGCCTTCTGAAGAATTAGATATCCAAGCAGCCTATTCACAAGCAGATTGACAGTTGAAAGCCCTTCCCGTTGTCTCACCAGTTCCCTGTACACTAATCCCAGTACTGTCATTTCGAGAACCATAGGAGCAAGGCAGGTCAAAGAGAAAGGGCCTGGCTTGCAAAACTTCAGGATCATGGACAGTGCAGCAACCTGTTTGATGATTCATTTGGGTATAAGGGAACCCTGAGGGGCAGAGGAGTCCAGAAATATGAGAGATGGGAAGCCAGGAAGACTGGAGACAGTTGTCCCACACCCCTGAAAAGCAGATAACCAGGCAGATAGAAAATATGTGTGCAAGTGCAAAACAGAAACAACAACAAAAACTCTAGGCAGCACCATCACTGACAGCTTGTCCACAGAATTTTGAAGGAACTGACAGCTCACATGAGATGTCTTAATCCATCAAAGCAGCATTTTCTGACATATGGATATTCTGTGAGAAAATCGTCTTTGAACAAAACTTCGTGTTTGTGTTGCAAACAGCTGGAAAAGATATTTAGACCTTAATGCAGTGTGGATGAACCTTTTAAGCAGATATAATTGTATGTTATCATTAGGCATTAAAAAATGGGTGAAAGCAACAGGAAATGCAAGTATTCTTTAAGCTTAGATTAAGGAGACATGAAAGATCAAGCTGTTAAAAAGGAACTCAGAATTTCACCAAGCAGTGGAAAAATCATTTTAAAATCCTGCCCTTTGCCTACTTCAGTGTGTATTTCACTTCAGTGAGTGAGTAGTTCACAGATATTGATTCACACACTCATGAACAACTGTGAAACTACAGAGAACAGATACCAGAGACCATGAATCATAATCAATTCTTCCTTTTAAATGTGCAGAGAAATATCCTAAAATCAATATGGAATTTCATGGCCAAGCAGTGCTGAGACCAAGTGGGACTGATATGAATGAGGAGTCAAACTTAAAATACTAGCTCTGGCCTAGTGAAGGTGGAATCATAGATGAGCTGCATCCTTGACTTGATGTAGCATGGAAAGCTGTAAATAAAGCACAAGATCCTAGCCACGTAGTAGGGCGGGAGTGTTCAACAAGTTTCTCTTATGCATTTGAGCTGTGTCTCAGAGTTTCAGCTCCAAGACAAGACAACTTTTTCAATGCGCTTCCTGACCGAAAAAGTCAAGTCACAATAAGGGCAGGTCTGTTTCACCAGCTAAATAAAATATATTGAGCCAGATAAAATCTCACCGCAGCTATAATCACATTGCAGTCCGCATATTTCCTTTACCCCCAAGGCTGCCAATCATCGAAAGGTCAAATAACTGATGGCTAAAATTTTCAGAAATAACCCTGATTCATTCTGGACTTGGACTTGAAATAATTCAACAGAGCCTTCTGTCATTCTCCTTAAAACCCAGGTTTCTTCAGAGCTTCTCAAATATGAGAAGTCAAAAAAAAATAAAATAAAATAAAAAGGAGAGGTGCAATTCAATAATATAGTTCAAAACACAAGCCTGCAATGACAGGGCATAACATGTTTGTATTGCCCTTGCTATCTAAAGACTAGCAATTCAATACAGCTTCAGTTCATTCAGTGTCATCATCTCAATGGAAGGTAAGCCAGGCTTTTGTTAGCCATTTGTCTAACAAAGCACAGCTGTGGCTGATGCTGCACAAACCACCTGTGCAGCTAAGGACAGTGAAATAGCAATGCACTTTTATATTCAGGTCAGCAGATTTTAATGAACACCCGAGGACTACTTCAGTCTCAAAATTAAATCTCTGCATATAAAAGTTATTTTCCAAAATGTTCTCATTTGAGGACTTATTTGTCATACAGATGTCTTGTTAGGGAACAAACCTTGAGCTCTAATCTCCATTTTTAAAAGTGTGTTGTTAGTGTACTGCAGCCTTAATAATAGCATGAGTAGATATGATCAACACTTTAATATTTGGCTTGCAGCTTTTGTGATTAGGGAACACATTTGTCCTGATAATGTTTTCAAAAGTATTTAGTGAATAATTTTAGTCTCACATCCTCTCAAGTCTTATTGATGAGCAACATTATACAATGAAACAGTCCAAGATGGGATGGCTGGGTGCATGAGTGAACCTAGAAGGTGGTGAAGCTGACAGCAGTCAGTGGATGGACTGCAAGGCCGGCCTGAGGGATTTGCTTACCCATCCGGGTGCAACAGCTCTTTGCATGCGTGTTCTTCTCATCTCATGTACATGTTCTTCTCATCTCATGTTAGAATATTGATATTGATATTGATATTGCATACTCTCCAGATGAGTCAGTTCACATTTGAGTATATTCCTGGTGATGATACAAAGCAATTCTGGACTGGAGGATCCCTTCCTGAGATTTCCTTTCTATAAGCACCTGTTTTCAACATACATTTCTTCACAGAGTGAAGTTCTATTCACAGTCAGAGCACTCAGGCACGAAGAGCGCAATAATGTGCCTTTACATACAGGAAAAGGTTTAGAGCAATCCTACTCTATTATATAGAACTTAGTTAATATACTGACATAATAAAATTGAAGATCAGGAAGAATTGCTATGATCATCTCATCTGTTCCCCTGAAGATTACAGGTCTTAAAATTTCATTCTGAAATTCCTGCATCAGCTGCTATTTTTTTTTCTAATAGACTTGATATTGAGAATCCTCATTATGACATTCTCATTTCATTCTTAAGAAATAAAAAGGCTACTCTGGCTTCTCCTTTTTGTTATTATCACACTGGCCCATAATTTGTAGAGTTTCTTTCTGTCTATGCTCAGAAAGAGTCACCTGGATGATTGATAGACATTTTAATGCCTTCTATATTCTGCTCTCTTCTAGACCCAGAACTGTGAATTAGAAATTGAAAAACACTGGAACATTCAGACAACTGTGTTAGCATTAACAGTCTGCTTTCAAGTTGACAGTAACATAAAAATAACGAAAATTAACATAAGAGAAAAGGAATAAGAGTTAGCCATGATACTGGCTTATGTTACCTTAAAATTTCTTTAAAAAAAGTCTAAGGTTGAAGATGAACCTTCAGCAACCTTCAGGGTAGTTGAAAGTACCTTCCCAGATGCTGTGCTACAAAGCTATGTACCAAGAGTCTGTAGGACCCTTAAAGTATCACACGTTTCTTCACTTCTGCACTGCACAGGCTTCTCTCTGGCAACTAGAAGTATTCTTGACACTGTACCCTAGCAAACTTGATATTTTCACTTCAACAGTTTTAAAAATATTTATGAAGTGATGGGTGGCTAGCAGCAGGCATGATATGATTATACCCTGGAAAAATATTAACTCTGAAAAACTTAAAAAACAAAACAAAATCTTAAAGTGATGGAGTTACATAGGAAATACTTGAGCAACAAACACATCAGAAGCATTAATATTTCATGCCAGCATAACAAGTGCAAGTGCTTGAGTTTGTAACCTGTTTGTTCCACACTCTCTGGAGAAGTGATTCCCTCTCAGATAAATGCAAAAACTAAAAGTGACTTCAAAATGCTGCCAGAGGGCTGTGACTACGACACTGCTGGAAAGAAGTGACCACTTCTTAAGCCTTTTAGGAAAATGTTGGAGGCATCTGCCCCTTCTCATGCAGCCCTTGGGGAAGGAAACCAGGAGGTAGAAAGTAGGATTTAGGACATGTACTGATGCTTAGCATTTCCCCCTTGGTTAGAGAATGGTCCCTGTCTGGGGAGCTCATGTGGCAGCTGCTTTGTGTCTGAAGACTCATGGGACCAAAGGTTCATTCTGCAATGGTCAACCTTGATGCACTTATGCCCTAATGCAGATAGCCTTCCCACTTAAATCCCACTTTGCAAAGTGACTTTGGCATTAAATAGGTTAATCCACCTTGATTCCTAATGAGGAAGACCTTTACAGGTCTGGATATTTAACACGCTTATTCTGTCATGACACAGAGGAATTATTAAAACCGGGTGCCTGGCAATGCATAATAAGTGCATGAACCAGACAGGTGCAAGGGTGAGGCAACGAACATGGCTCTGTATATGAAGATCATATCCATCTACCATCTGCCTAGCTACAAACCTCCATATATAACACCAGATAATATTGCCTCGCAACTGGTCAAACTATGAGCATTGTAACCATGCCAGTTTATATTCACTGTCAAAAATGAGTATATAAATAGATGTAAGAGTCCATTTGTGGCCTCCAATAAAGCCCAGCTAAGGGCCTGCCATGAAATCATCAGATTTCTCATTCTTAGTTCCAGGTTCTGGTAGTAAACATACACATAATTTTAACCATATAGATTTTGCCCATTTTATTCATAAGCTTTACCATTTTATAGAACTGGGCCTCTACTCTGTATAGCACTGTTTATATGTCTTAAAGCAAGCCCCAATTTATCAACAGGCAATAAACCTCCCCCCACCTTTTTTTTTTTTAAAATTACACTTAAGAACTGTTAAAGACTGAAAACTAGATTACAATGTTCTGCAAAGTGAGCTTTTCTCCCAAGCATCTCCTAATAATCCTCACAAAACTAAAACCACTTTACTCAAAAACACAATCCAGATATGACCAAAGCAAGAAAAATGCCCTTCTTAATGCACTAAAACTATAATAACTTAACTACTTAACAAGAGGTCTGAAAATCTCTGTAGCTCACTGAAAAAGACACATCTTTCCATGAAACTAACACTATTTCTTAATAGTCTATCCCATATAATATATGAAATAAAATATATAATCTGAGTAAACAATTCTTCGCTCACTGTTCAAATTCCTTTTCAATGACTTCTAAAGCATTGAGGCATAAATGTCAATACACATCTAAATGACCTGATTTATGTCTATGCATCTATTTTAACTGTAGATACTATTTCTCTTTTTACCACATCCTGAGATTGATGTTGAGCTTTACCTATGCATAGACGTTACAGACATTTATTCATTTATTTAAAAGCCAATGCTTACATTTTTTTTTCTTTTTCCATGTGAAAAAAACTACTCAGGCACAATTTTTTTCAGGTTTAAAAAGAACTTTATATTTTCTCATCCTTCCTTTTTTTCATGTCCCTTGATTAAGGTGACTGTGTTAAGTCTATTCAGGAGAGAGGAATAATCATAAAATCTATTTATAACTGGATAGGTCAAGATATGTTTCTACTGAAATATCAAATTTGTTGTACCCTGAATCAGCCAATAAACGACAAGTAGAGACATGATTTTCTCAAAAAAAAAAAAAAAAACCAAAAAACAAGGGGGGAAGGCGTCAGGGTAGTGTGAATATGTAAGAGATATGGTTTGTCTTCAGAAATTTTGAAAGAGATTTTTAAAACAGTAGGCCCTAATGCTTTCAGTAGATCAGTCACTATTGCCTGATGGGAGTAGATCCAACAATTCAGGCTGCTTTGTACCTGTTCCTAAACAGGTAATATGATTATCATTAAAGGTACTGTAGAAAAAATCTTTGTGTTATTAGCCTTAGAATAGGCAGATGCTGGAGTTCAAAATATCTAACAGCATATGCAAGAAGACTTCAAACCATTTGCTTGTGCACTTTTTTTAAAAATGGCAAAACGCAGTATCTGAGTCACAGCAGAAATAATTAATTTCTGTTCTTCTGACAGACTCATATAAATAAATCACTGAGTGTGCCAGCCACAAATAAGCTCATTGCTGATGACCTTCTGAATGTTGCAAGCTAATTAACAAGAACTCTCCTAAGATTTTCATAAAGAAGAGGCTGTTGTTAAAAACATTCATAAAGTAGACTTTTCAGTGAAGTGCTCATATAGAATATTGATGGTACTGTATAAAGAAGCTATCATATTAAAACTCCTGCAATAGTTATGAAATAGTAATTACAATTTAAAAAATACTCCCATGGAACACCATTCTTTATGTTAAAGATGTTATCAGGAAAGTTAACAATGGGAGATGGCATGAGCACAGCCTTGGCTCTACAGATATAGCAAAACTAGAAAATATCCAGTCTATCTGAAAAAAGAAAGGAACAAAATGTTTTTGTGTGCCTAAACACATCAAGGTAGGATCACTTCCCCCAAGGCACAAAAGGTCTTATAAATGGTACCAGTGGTTCCTGAGTAATCCACAGTTGCAGTAGATTTTGGAAGAATTTTTATTTTCCTCCCTCCTAAGTCGTTTTGTAGAAAGGACTATGTCTGAATGCTGCAGCCAGCAGTAGCAGCAGATCATTTTTTTATTGGTTCAGTATAAAGTGGCTGTGAAAAGCCAAATGGCCAGACTTTTAACCTACATTCACCTTCCATCCTTAAAATCTCTCCATGTGTTGCACATTAAGTTTAGTAGAACAACACTAGCTACAAACCAGGCTCTTCTTCTGGGGAATGTTTTAATAGCAGAACTCCCAAATACAATTCTGCTTGATGAAGAGGTTGGTAATCACAGTGCTACTACCACTTATTTGCTGATCTCTTGCATTCTTCTGACAGCTCTCACAAAATACTGAAAGGACCAGCCACATGTAGTTTCAATACTAAAGACCCTTTGAAGAGTGCAGATGACAATGTCGTGGGATATCCATTACTTACACAGATGCTTCTCACAGAGGGGGTCCCACTGTACTGTCATTGGAGTCCTCGTAATAAAAAATATGAAGTAATAATAACAAAATAGTAATAGCGATATCACCATAGAAATATAATACTGTTTGGTTGACCAATTAACCAAATAATTGACCTTAAACCAAATAATTGGTTTAAGGACAGGTGACCAAAGATTGTTATCAAAGTACGACATCTATAGTTTTCCCAGAAGTCCAGAATCTGCAGAATGTGTATTAATAATCTAATATCATAAAACTTGAGAACACCAAATGAGCTAACCCTTGACCTGTCCTTCTCTCTGGCCAATCTTGGTGCTCTTGATGCTGTATATGCTTGTTCAAGGAGTGACCAGACTGACGCCTCTGAATCCCCTGCTTACCTCCACAGCCAAATGGCTATTCAGGGAGTGCAGGGACAGACAAGATCATTGCGGCTCTGTTGGAGCAGGTGCACAGAAAAATGCAGAGGGGAAAGGCCAGCACATTCCTCTGGGATCTGCAATGGCACCCCAGAGACAGCCCTCCACTGAGGTGCAGGAGGTAGTGCTCCATAGGATGCTGACATAAGTGAGAAATGTCCTCCTCCATTTACCTAGTATCATTCCTTGTTTGTGACATTTTCCTTTTCTTTTGCCATTAGCATCAGTTATACTCTCCACTGATTCTGAGTGAAACATGGAGACCAACACAACAGGCTTCTGTACAAGAATAATATGATTTGTGGTGATAAATATTTCTCCTGGCCATTTTTAGTGTCAATACCAGCAAGTCATGAGGAAAACTTCTAATCCTTCCTCTTCCAATACAGTGTCTTTGTTCCCTGCTGTTGCTCAATGTAAACCAGACATCAGGTGTAATCCATCTAGTAAAGCACTGATACTCGCTTCTGAGTTAGTCATCCTGTGCTCTCCTGTTATACTCACTAGAGAGAAACTAGCACTTATAGATGCAATTTATGTCATCCTAAAAAGGATGCCTAAAATAAGGCAGATTAATTTTATTGTAAAAATGCATTTTTTTTCTTCAGTGCTTAAACAGAGCTGATGGTAGACACCTACACAAAGATGAATCTCAGATTGAATACTGATTTTTGTAGAAACACACAGTAATGCTAGAATATGAAAAAAAAAGATTCAAGGGTTGGAGGTGAATTAGCTCTTCAGTGTCATTTGGAAAACTATTTTTAGTGACATGCCCACTGTGTTGAAATCAGAGAAGATTTGATACCTCAGCAGGAGTTACATTTCTGCATAGCTCAAACCTTCAGCTCCCAGGAGGCCATCCAGAGTAGATGGGAGAAGCAGTGATGGTGAAGCTGCTCCTGCCTTGTTTAGTCTGTGGCAGAGCATTTGTTGTCTGGTTGGGAGGGAGGACATTTCACTACTACATTTTTAGTAATGAGTCACTGCTGTAACAGCTGACTCAGAAAATCCCTAGCTCAATCAGCATCTATGCCTCTAGCAGGTACCACAATAAGTAGTTAGCTGTTACAGGATACCAGCTTCCTCCAACTGCTGCATTGAGACCAAGTCATCTATCTACTGTTCCAGCAGATGGATACAGCTGCTGTAGTACCACAGGCCATGGTGAGAGAAAAGTATCACTAAAATTCACATGGATAAAAGGGGCAGGTCTGTTCCTGGGCATTCATCATACCATACTACTGAGAGTTGCTTTTGACCTGTTTATAAAACATCTTGCCCCATTTTTTTTTGTGAGGGAAGCTAATTTTGCCACAAAACTGTTCTGTTTTTGTTTGTTTGTTTGTTTGTTTGTTTGGAAGGTGGGGAGCAAGAAGTCATATCACACATGAGATCCCCATGACATAGCTGAGTTTGAGGATGCTTCATTCCTCCACATACTTCATGTTTTAGCCTGCCTCTGGGTACTGGCACTCATGCAATCATCGGCTTAGAAGAGCTATCTCGGTGCCCTCAGGGAGAGCAAACTGAAGACAAATGCTCTTATTGTATCACAGAGGCCTAGAGAGGAGTGATATCACTTTGTACAGAAAGGTACTGTTTCTGTCCCGGGCTAACTCAAAAGACTGCCTGGTCACCAAAGTTTTACTACCTTTCTGGAAACTGCTGTGAATGGGGAGAGAGAAGACAGAGCAAAAAAATACCTGGAAACAGCACTTTCAGGACTTCTGACATTATCCTGCTAAATGAACTGGTTGTCAAAGGAGGGATCTTTTTAAAATCCCAAGTATATCACCACTTTTTCAAAATAAATATACTTTGAGCTCTCCTTCATCTGTATTCAGAACTAGTCCCTACTAAGTAGTAATGTCTGATTCCAAAAGCCACAGATATGTCTAATTAGCTTCTATTCGTATCGGTTTTTCAGAGGCTTACAAAAACATGTGCCATTCAAAGACATCATGGAAAGGCATCATCTCAATTATTTGAAGGATCATGGGAATTATATCATAGTCATTTCAAAGGAACAGAGCACAAAATAATAGTATTGGGGTGGAAGCTGGCTGCTTTTTATTCACCCTCTTTTTTGTTATGCACCAATAACCAAGGTAAGATCAAAAATACAAAATCCTTCCCTTCTCAATAAACCCATCACATGAATCATTTTTGCAAAGCCGTGCTCAGGTCTGTAATCACTTTCATTTTATTTTACTTTTTCAAAGCAGATAGATCTGTTTGTTTCACATACTGGAATCTTCTGTAAAAGTCCTCAGGAAATATAAACCCAAGTCCTACTGATGTCAACAGGAAAAATTCTACTGTTTATTGTGCAGACCAGGACTTCACACCAAATCTCTTTAGTTTTCAAACAAACTTTCAAGGCTGGAAAACTTCTCTAGTCCTGCAGAGATCCAAAGCCACAGATTCTCTCATCTTTATAATAGTTCTTTCAAATTATTTTGTTCAATGCTTTCTGTTCAGTGCTTAAATAATCTTTGTGCAAATAAATGCAACATTAATCTAGATTTCAAAGCAGAATCCATGCTCAGGAATAGCTAATGCTTTTCATCATTTATTAAAACCTAGAAAGTGTACTGTCTTTTCCAAATCAGAGATATCAAAAAATGTTCAACCCCAAAAGAGAATACTTTTTTCCATGACACTTTCTTTGATCCTAGATGTTGTAGTGCCAAGATAAACTCCCGTTAGTGGAGTCACATAGTCTGATAAATATTGGTCCATCTTTCACCCTGATGGACCTAGGTCATCCAATTCTCACTTTTCTTCCTCATATAATATTTATATATTATACCTTCTTTTCACTTATGTGTAAAAGCAATCCCACCCTCGCTTGACATGTCACCCTTGAAACATTAAATGCATTTTTACTAACTCTGTCACAACTCTAGGTGGCTTTATCATCCTACCAAATATGAGGAAGCTTTTTTCTTTTACTGTGTGCACCTTTTTATGAAAAAGGAGCTCTCTAGAAGATAAAACGTACAGCATAGCTTTGGATTAAACACGTCATAGTGTATTTTGGAAGCTCATCTTAATTGGCGATTTCTTTGTGTCATATAGTGGGTAAATATTTGTTTTGCTTTAACTAACAAAGCATGCAAGTATTTACTCTTATTTTATATGTTGCCTTTAGTGTACAACCATTTCTTTCCCCATGAGAGCTCTTTATGCTCCCAAATGGTCAGGATATAAAATTGAGTGTTCAAAGATTTTGCCACTTGCTGTGCACTGATATCACATTTGTGATGCTGAAGTTTGATTGCCAGACCCAAATGCATAGCAAGCAATTGAAAGTCTTTACTATGGTCACGAAAGAAAAAAAAAAAAAAGAAAAAAGCTGTGTGAAATGTGACAGATGAGAGTATCTGGAAGCATGGAAATTTCAAAGCTTATTATGTAGTGAGATGTGGCAGACACCATGGACACACAGAATACTCAAAAAGTTTTTTGGATCAATGCTATGAACACTGCACATTGATGTATTACTGCCCAATGCCAAACCACAGGAAATCCAAACAAGTCTGGAGAAAGTCTCACTCTCCGCACATTATCTCTTACTGGCTTGCTCTTGTACTGACAAAGAAGGCAAATGATGAAAGAAGCATCTCTCCTCAATTCACACATGCACAACCAAAAACTAGAAAAGTGACAAACTCGTATTTCCACCTCCCAAGATCCCACACAACTGATGAGAAATGCCTGATAAACCTAGAGCCTATGAAGACTTTGCAAGTCTTTTTTCTTTCTAACAATTGATCTGTAATGCTTTGTTCTGGAACATGAATACTCTGCTTTTTGAAAGCTATCTAGTGCATAATTCATTCTTTTCTTGCTCTAAGACAATAATAACAACAACAACAAATACTGCACATACAGACAAAAAGACATTGTGCTGTGGCTAACTACAGCTGGCAGTATTCCATTTTCACTGATTAGGTTACTAGGGTTCCTCCACCCATCCCAGTTCTTCTGATCCTCATGGAGTCTGTGTGTTCCCTAGGATTAGCTTTTAATGACATAATTTAACATTCCAAAGCTCCATTGTGTATGCGTCATAGCAATGTGATTAGTCTTGACATAAAGCTTATATTGCTGTTATCAAAGGGACACACAAACATTTTTTTTTCAGAAAAAAAAAAAAAAAAAGAATCATGAGTTTCCATATCAACAAATACTGAAAAGATTTACCCAGGCAAACATCTTTGTTTATCACTTGTTCCCATGAAATAGCAGGAAAAAAAATCATTGGATGATGTTTAGGTGGCATTTATAGTAGAGGTGTGTTTGGTGGACTTCATCCTTTCAAACTGCAGTCACTGTCTCACTAAGTACAACACTTAGGTCCTTATTATAGTGAATATATAAACTAAAGCTATATAAATCACCACTATTTTTTTTAACTCAGGCCATTTTTATTGAAAAAACACTATTAAATTTACTGTATTAAACATATTTATTCATCAATCCATTTTCCTGTTCAACTCTTCTGTCCTAATTTCCTCTGGTGGCCCAATTTTGCAGCACCATTCCTTTTGCTGAAGAGTTTTTTTACCATAGTTATATAGACACTGTGCTTTGAAAAGCCAGAAAATTCCACTCATACACTGTATAATGTCTGCGAACATGGAGTTATGAATTTTTAATATAACAAGAACGGGCAAACATGACACTGTAGGGAAACTGGCACAGCTTCAGGTAATACACGCAGTGAAAACGTTTTCCTTTACCAATGGGCAGTTAGGCTAGCAAAGGACACTTGGAGATTTGAGCTGCCATGCAAGCGTGTGAGGACTTATGTTAGGCCACCCATTTCACAAACTAACATTGTCCCACCTGCCATCTCCTCAGGACATTGATATTCAGTGCTAGTCGCTGCCATGTGCTTCTCTTTTAAGCCACTCCTTGAAATAGTTTTAGCTATGAGTGATAGTAAAATGTTTTTCTGAGCAACAGACAGCTCTATTTGGACTAATACCCACTCTTTTTAGAGGTTCCTGCTCTTGCTGTTTATCCTGTATTCTCTCCATTAGTGCCTGCTCAACAAAGAAACCCATAGGATAAATTAGTGAATATAAATCATTCAGTGAATTAAAGACAAAAAATAATCTTTTTTTTTGTATCAATCAGGTGAAGTTCTAAAAATTTAAGATTAATTTATTAATACTCTTAACTTTTTAATTCT
Organism: Tinamus guttatus; assembly: GCF_000705375.1. The sequence continues at coordinate 95,398 of NW_010578805.1, read as the reverse complement.
AAGAACTTAATACTTTATGCAATGGCAGGAGGAAGTGTCAGGAGAAGGAGGAAAACTACCTGAAAAGTTTCCTCTGACTCAGTTGTTTAACAAAAGCTGTTCCTTCTGAATATCCTAAGGACATTTATGATACTTTATAAACATCTGTAAGTCAATATTTGTTAATATTTAACTTAAGGTTTCCCTATCCTATTAAAAAAAAAAAAAAGGGCAAGAAACGTAATTAAAATAATTTAGATGCTTGGCTGCACTTTTATTGATGAATTATAAAATCCTTGATGAATTTTAACATACACTAATAAGTCTAAGGTTTTTTTCCCCAATAAAAACATACATTTAAAGATAAACATATTTTAATTTATTTTTCTGCGGTTACTCCAGATATCCAACTAGAAATTGTTTATTGCCACTGAAGGGCCTCAAAGACATAATCACAGCTACTCTTAAACTAAATAGGGATGAGTGTGTTCGCAAGGCAGAGGGGCAGTGAAAGAGAAGAGTTGTAGGTTATAACACTAGAACAAGTTGTGCACTTGAAGTGAGTAAACTCTGGGAAAAACAGGACCTTAAAGAAGATGATTGTTTTAGGAAGATTTACCAATAAATGGAATTCATTCAGCATTGGTTCCCCAAAGAAGACAATTCGGTTGGAAATATGAAGTCCCTATTGTCATGCTTAGTCAAATCACTATAAAAATTAAGATAAAAATGGATTGGGACCTAAACCAAATACTTGATTTTTTTTTATCAAAGAAATAAGAAAATAACTATTTTTTTTCAGTGAAATGAGATAGGCTTACTTAATATTTAATTTTTTATAGGCTATCTTGTTAGCTCTCCAAAAAACAAGACAATTTGGTTGAATGATTTATTTTTCATAAACTATCTTGATATCCCTACAAAAAATAAGTTTTGGTTGTAACATCTGTTACCATGTTACTATTATGCAATAGTTTAAGAAATGGCATGAATCTGGAAAGCCTCTCTTACTTTGGGCATGAAATGCAAACAAGTGATCATCTCATGTATACCATTGTTAAGGCTCATGTGCAACTCTTGTGAATGTATAATTAAGGAATATGAGGTATCCCTATTACTTGGAAAGCCTCAGGGTCAGAAAATATGCATCTAATGGGACTAAATTCTAAGTCATTAATAAAATTCCATGGTATGTATATTTGAAAATACTTACGCTATTTCACAGCTAGTTACACAAAGTGAACGTTTAATGTATTAAACAGCAAAAGCTTGATCTATAATAGCTTATGCTAATATAATAAACCCCTGATTTTCACACTATGGCTTTCAGTGAAAGCTAAATGTTTGAGATACATTCTCAAAACAATTTCCCTTTCCTATGGAAATACATTATTCCTTTATAAACAAATGCTTTATTACTGAATAGAGGCAAGAACTTGCTTTTCATTTTGACATACCCAAAACATGTATTGCCCTGAATTACCACATCATTAATTTTAGGAGAAGAGAAATCAATACGTCCTATTTCATTTGAGATGGAAAGATTCCAGAGAAGCATGTCAGCACTGAAGAATATGCTGTATACAACTTCAGAGAACCTGAAAGGAACAAAACGCATTCAAAGGAGATGTTGAATGAACAAGACAGAAAAGCAGGGAAAAGACTTTGACAGTGTCTCATCATCCCTAAGATTTCAACTGCAGGTCTGTTATTTCTGCTTATTTCTGCTTATACCTCTGTCCAAATGCCTGCCCGAAGCAAAGTCTTAAATGAGGATTATCTGATTGCAGATAAGAAAAGCCTTTGCTATTTTTGAAATTGATTATTGCAATTCATTTCCCTGTAGAGTCAGAAGATGCTTCCTACTTTAGTTACCTACATTTTCAGTCCATTCCCACGTATAACATTTTGGGGTCTGCTCTATAAAAGCATCTGCATTTGATGTATTAATGAAAATCTTCTTTCTCCTTACTATCCTTTCTAGAGCCTTTCCTCATGATCTGATCACCAGGAGGGCCAATGAACCACCCAGCAGTTCTCTCTCTTTAAACCCAAAGAGGAGATTCAGAGTAAGAACAACTGAGCCAGGAAGAACATCTTCTTGCACACCTGCACACAAGGTAAAAGCTGGCAAACTGTCCCGAGGTGAGCACACTGCTTCTCTGGAGCAATTTCAGCAACCAGATAGAAACTATCCCATAACGCAATAACTTTCTGCAATGAAGGGGATAATAGTGATAATGTTGCCAGCAGCAATAAAGCTCTATTAATCATTATATATTTCCTTGGGTTTAGATTTCAGCAAAGAAACTCCAGAAGAATAGATAATACTTAGAAGGGTTATATAATAGGTAATGATACCGCTGTCATAGTAGCGTCATTTTAGGCAGCTTCTTTAACACACGTTGTGGACTATACATAGACTTTTCTTTCAGATTACACTGATTCTGGCAGGCTTCTTCTGACCTACAAGCTCAGTGGCTTATTTCATTTTCTGGATTTTGTCCATTTAATTTCATTATGCATCTCTTCAATCTAGGGGAAAACCATGGATTTATGATTCTCAACTACAACAGCAAAATTACTGATTTACTTTAGATGGGTTGCATTAGATCACATTAAACTTTTTAAATTTCAACATAAATAACAGAAATGTTCTTGTTTTACTGAAACAGACATTTGAAATAAGAAGTTGAGATTTCGATAAAGCTTCAAAAATGACCTTCTAATATTTAAATAATATTTTTAGAAATTAGACCAAATCATAGAACCGCAGAACTACAGAAAGGACAAGAAAATAATTTTTCACAGATAAAATTTGCCAGATTAAGGATAGTTTCTGAAGTTAGGATTAAATAACAGACTCTTACAACAGGATTTTGCATCTGTGATATTGTCATTAATGACTGCTGTAAGCAGTGGTGGAGATGTTGGAAGACGTTTTAGAATGGAAGCATAGAAATAACAGAACAGATCAGGATCTTTGAATCCTACTTACAGAAGGAAGTAACTTCATGCAATCCCAGCTGAGGCACCCTTTTGAAACATAAGTTCACTCATTATTGAGATAAACTGCATTTACTAGACAATCAAAGGCATGATTTACTCAAAAAGCCAGTTTTCAAGGCTAAATGAAAGTTTCTCTTAGAGGAGAGATGAATTCTAAGCTAAACGAAAACCTGAAAGCCTTATGCTCTCTCCTGAACCTAAAGAACTTTTTTATCCTATTTTCTTCATTCCTTGTTGTTGTCCCATCACATTACTTGCTTTGTGCTTCTGTTTCTGAATAGATTTGCCACCAACTATCATATTATATTTTGATCATTATCCACAACAGGACATTTTGGGGTCTCCAAATTCCTTACATTGTGCAACCTCCTCCATCTCAGGTCATTTTGGAAAAATAAGCATATAAATATTTTTCAAATATGCTTATTGAAATATGTCAAAATCTGGGGCTCAAAGAGGTATGCAAGTCTTGTTTAACATCTCATAAGAAGCCATAGCTGCATTAGAAGCAAAACCCTCATTCCTTAATTTTCAGCCCTCTATGATGTGATTGATGTCTCTTGCATCAGACCTTCCACAAAGTCCTACAGCCTGATCCAAAAGGAGTTGGTGAGATTCCTTCTGTAATTGTATTTGCTATAGCATAGGTACACAATAATAGTCCCTGAGGCTTACACTGTAAAATGACTTAATGACTATTCAGCTATGCAGCCATCATTGATTTTAATACAATTGATATGACTGAAAATCCACATTTGACTTTACACTTTAATCACATACCATTTTTCAGCATTTGTTCACCCGCTAAGACAGTTCACTGCTCCGAGCACACAGAGCAGCGGTAACAAAAGAAGAAATGCTGACAAATTCACTCCTTTCTTAATGACTTTTGATTGATGTGGCAACGTACAATGTCATCGTCCTGAAAAGCAGTTTCCTTCCAGTCTGTACATTTAGCACCATATCGCTGCACACCATCAGGCTGATCAGATCATATCAAAGATGAGCCAAACTGCAATCCTTTTGAAATCAAAGGCAGATTTGATATTGTTTAATGGGACCATCAGGAGAGACACAGAAGAGTAAAAAAGATATGTCTCACCAAAAGCTCTTTGCATTTGTCAGTGACTGAATGCTACAGAGCTAAATGACAGACAGTATTACACGGTGCTGTGAAAACTACCAGTGGAAAGGAACTTCAATTCTTAGCATCTGAACACAGAAAGAGGGTTATAGAAAATAATGCAGGCTGAAAAAGAATACTTGAGGAAATCATGGATTTTGTTTGTTTTGAGAGAAATTAACAAAACAATCAGCTCAGTGAAGCAAAAAGGAGATTTCCAAAACTAGAAGACAGACAGGTAAATGCATATCATTTATATGTGATAAAAATAAAATGTTTGTTTTAAATAGAATCTTCTGTTTCCAGTATCAGCCACGTAAAATGTTTCTGAATGGTTTAAAAATGAAAAACTTTCCAAATGGAAATTAATTTTTAATAAAAATTTTAAACATTGCACAATCATGAAGTGTTTTTTTTTTTCAGTGATCATTTTAATGGACAAATAATATTTCATGCCAGATCATCTGATGTACTCGGAAAAGAGAACACTTGTTGGCACAAAGTTCTTCCATCAGATTTCAACTTGTTTGGGGGTAGGGCCTGGATTCTTATGTTCGTGTGAAAGAACTGTTAAAATAAAAGAATTTGAAAAGTATCCTACTGTCACGAAGTCTATATTTTTCTTTTTGCTAAAAGGAAGTTAAAGTGGAAGAAATTTCTCACCCATACCTTTTATTATTATTATTATTGCTGAGAAATCCCATTAATAATCCACAAAAGACCATTCTTGCACAAACTGACTCTTTTATTAACAAACTCATGCTAAATTTCTAGCAGACAATTTTGTGGAATATATAGTTATTCCTGTATAGCACATACTACAGGCCAAAGCTCAGAAGGCAAGAGACAACCTACAGTGAAAATAACACATATTCTAAAAGACACCTGCACTTTCTAGGGGACTCCAAGAGTCTCATTAGTAGTATCAGTTAGCAGGAAACTGCTTCAGGAGTCTCTTTCTTTCAGAAATTAATCTAATTTCCACCTGCAAGTAAGAGATGATAAGAATTCACTGACCTGGATAAACAGGTGGGTGCAAGGGGAGCAGATAAATGTCAAGGCCTTAGTTTCATTTGAACTATATTTCTTCTTATGCTTTTCATTGCTCATTTTAAACCAAATTTATCTGGACTAATATAACCAGTATTCTTGACTTTCCACATGTGATACAAAGTATTCAGAGTTAAGCTGCCATATAATCTTCTCCTCACTCTAGTGTAGTTTCTGAATGATTTCATGCTATGAGGAACTTCTTAAATGTTAATTTCTCAGTGGCTGCCTTTACACAGGTTGAAATAGGAATCTTCTTCATTTATTTATTTTGTACTGCAGAGAACGCTGCCAGATTACGTAAATGCCTGACAACTTTTAGTCTTATATCTTGTCTACAACAGCCCCAATTTAAATTTTTCTTGCACTTATTTAACTGCATTGAAAATAAATAGAATTCCTCTTGACTTTCATGTGCATCGTATAAAGGACAGAAGTCAGGCTCAGTATCTTGATATGGGAACTTTTGTTGTTGTTTTAAAAGATTGCAAATAAAGTCCAGTGAAAATAATGTAACTAGTGTCATTCCAGCTTGACATTCTCTCTTTCTGTGTTCTCCATCTCCTGTTCTCCATGTTTTGTTTTCTTAGTATCAAACAACCCAAAGAGAAAAGCATACAAAACTAACTCTGCAAAAATCCCCACAACCGCACTGAAATAAACGAGTCCACATTGGTGTGAAGGAGGTTAGAATTTACTTCCAGGAAACTGGAAGGAACAAAAGAAAAAAAAAAGTGACATTCAGCTTTCAACTTCAAGAAGATGAAAAAAAATAGATTCCAACATCTTGTGGAAACTCAATCCAAATTTGTCTCTGATTAGGTTTTATGCCTCCTACTAAAGTCAAATATGACTAATGCTCAAGAAGGACCATCAGAATTATGTTCTGGTATATTCAGGACATATTCTCCAACAAAATTCTTCCTGGTTTTTGCTTGGCATCACGTTGATTCTTACATCAACAAGGACCTGAAAACATTGCATTTCAGTGTATTTGCTGATATATGCTCTCTGTGGTATGACTAGTCTTCTTTGCTTCTGTAAAACAAAAACAAATTAGAGTTAGGATTCATTGTCAAAAAGTTTTTCTTCTTGTTGTTGTTCTTTATTTACTTTTTTATTTTATTGAAAATATCTTTAAGTACTTCTAGCCTGCTGCAAAATTCCTCAGAATAATCTTGTGCAAATCAGGGTTCAAATACCAGCTGAGCACTATCCCAACTCCAACACTGTTCAATTCAGCTTTGTACCTCAAAATTCCTAGCTGCATCTTGCTATACCCAAAAGCATGCAACCTAATTTCAGTTTCCTGCTATAAAAACACTTTCCCAAGAGACTGCTAAATAATCCCCACGCTATTATTTCAAACCCTTCATACTGAAAGAAAACACAAATAAAATAACAATTTGCCTTACAGCCACATGGGACCAAAAGGATACACAAGGTCAAGCGCCCATGAGCTTGGACATAGTCAGTTGTCTAGGTGTAACTTGGCCTGACAGCTAAAGAATGGTCCCTGCAGCACAAATGTAGCCATAGGCATCAGCCTTTTTTTTTTTTTTTTTTTTTAACTAATTAATGGTAATCAGGGATATAAACAGAAACAACAAGATTGATAGGACCCTCCAAAAATTCACAAAAAGATCTTCTTGAGCTGCTACAGTAGGATAAGAGAGGGGACTGCATATAGTAACATCTCAGAAAGCATTTCTTCCTTAGTTTAAAAGAGAATAAAAGGTAATTTAATAAATATGCACCATGAGTGCCATGGAAAGAAAGCCCGTAAAAGACCAAGGTGCTAAGCAGAGCTGTTCAGGGAATGTTAGACTTTGTCCTGCTGTTTTCAGAGGAGAGGAAGGAGAAGTATCCAAAGGAGATTGACCTGTTTTTGCCTTAGATTTTTTAATCTCTTTTGCCATGATTTTCCAAAACACTATCCAAGTACAACCATAGTAGAGAAACAGATGAAAATAAAATAAAAAAAAAAGGTTTGGTTAAAACAGTTTATAAAGGAATCTTTTTTTAACCAGAAACCTTCCTCCACTAGTGTCAATTGCATCTGAGAATATGGCTGCTGAAAATCTAATGAACTTTCAGATAAAAAGGAATAAGGAATGATCGGTAGCTTTATATTGACCAGCAGAAAATGGAAGAAGATTAATCTTACTATTATGAGTTTTCACATTTGTGGTGCAATTCAGTACTCTGAGACGCTACAGACCAGTTCCTGGGCATTGCTAGCATGAAGCACACACACTAATATCTGTATAGAGGGAGGCTGCTTTTCACTCAGAGAGAAAATCCCTGGGTGACTTCTTCCAGGAACCTGTGGTCAGAATAAACTTTGAAAGCAACTGAACTCAGTCTCAAGGACTTTCACCTCAATTGATATCACAAGGTATTATTTTGAGCTGCAAAGCTATTTCACCTCAAATTTCTAGGAGTCATTCCATCCTCACTATGCCATAGGCTCTGCGAATGTCATTTGTGTGGTTTTATGACAGTGAATTCCTGGGGCAGGAAAATCTGAAATCTTGAAGCTCATTAAGGCTCATTTTTGTAAAGATTTGACACTATTAGCAGCTATTCACTCTAAAAGGCAGTAAGGATCTTCAGAAAGTAGAGACTGCAGAAATATAGTCCAGGTGACAGTCTTCCTTTTGAAATCAGTATAAAACTCTTTATGGGTACTTTGATGCTTATCCTTAACAAAATCTGTATTTGGAGGGCTTGGAGAATTTGTCCTATGTTTATACAAAGAAGACATTTTTCACACTGCTCATTACAAGGTAGGAATGGATTTAATAAATTCACTGAATTTCAAAAAGACAGTGAGAACTAAGATTTGAGGTAAACTATTTCACAATTTACAAATACTTTCGAAGCCAGTGACTATGCTCTACTTAGTAAACAACAAATTTTACCAAAGAATACCATATGCAGCTTATTCATTGTTCAAACTGCTTGTAATTTCCTGAAAAGTTAATATTTTTCTTTAAAGAAACTAACTGAACCAGACAAGGGTAGTATTCTTCTGTTAAGGCAAAACACGAAGTCAAGCAGTTGAAAGCTGGCATACACCACTAAGAGAAATCTATTTTGACATTTTCTGCTTTTCCAGGAAGTCCTTTGAGATAGATAAGAATTACTTTTATGAATTTGTCATCAATTTTTTATTGTAACTAATCATTTGATAAGTGTATGAGGTCATCAACTTCAGGTCATACAAAATCACTCTATTCTAATTTTAAGTCTGCACTATTAAGCAGATTGTGGAAGAAATACTAGTAGCATGCGACACTGAAAGTGAGTTTCCATCATCCCTACCTTTAGCATCGTTGAGGAACTTCTTTAAAACCACCACAAAGCAGTTCTCATCCAATGTACAGAAGTAAACCCAGGAAAACCAAAACTGAAACTTTTCTCTTGAGCAGTAGACTTCCCAATATATTTGTGACACTGCATGAAACTTCTGACCTAAGATGTATTATTTCACTTAATAGCGAATCTTGGAACAAAGATAATTGATATTACTCAGTTTGCTGATACAACTGAGTGATCTATCTCACTGACTAGAGCTAGTAAATTCAAGTTGCCTATTTCAACGACCAGCATTACTGTATTTTCACTGTTTCTACAGCAGTCGTCTTGTCGTTTTCTGTATTTGTGTATTGGTTAGTGACAAAAGTTTCAGAGTTTTGCTCTCAGAAGCTAAACTAGAGTTATTTTTACATGCTGTCTTCTACCTGACAGTCTGACATAAGCAATTGGGAAATCTCTGCATAAATTACTTCAGGTCTTATGGCAACTGTTGCTATCTTTACTAGTCCACGTAAAATCATTTCTCCACTGATGACAGAAAGCACAAAGTCTTTTCTTCTCTTTAGGGCATGTATTTTACTTATTGATAGAATGGTACCATATTTATAATCCCTGTAGGAATGTAATTTGAGCAGTTAAAAATACATCAGTACTGAAATTCAACTTGAGACCATGCTAACTCTGTTTTACAGCCCATGCTACTGACCAATAAGCTCTAGAGATGATGGGTTATGCAATCAATATGTTGCCCACCATGAATTTACACGGTACAATCATCCTTAGATATACAGGACATTGATTATAGCATTTCTGGTTGTATGTCTTTTAGATGCAAAAAAGCTTCACTGCAGATATATTTAAACTATGGTTCAGGGATTTTTAAGTGGTAATTAAAAAGTCACCTTTATATGCAGTTTGCAAATAAACGTAGGAGCCTTTGATTTAAAAGGCACTGCACAATTGTAAAACACTTATTGGCATAGAGAGCACTCAATCTCAGATAAGATAGTGAAAAATAAAACAGATTTCAATAAAAATATTTCTAATTTAGTTACTCAGAATTTCTCCTGGGCAGGTGTGTGCAAACATGACTGTCCACTGTATTCAACACAGTTTCTTCTGTCTTTGAGCACCGGTGTGGAGAGTTTTCTGAGGAAGACAGATGAAACCTTCAGCCCCCCTCCCCTCCCCTCATTTTTAGATATTGTTCTACTCACTCTGTCTTTGTGATGAAACACAATAGTGACTATACATTCAAAACATTTGCTGTATATATCAGAGTCTTTCCAAAAGCTTCCTTGACTGCCATTTCCCTACCTGTGTTAAAAGAGCAAAAAAGAATGGTGGTATAGGATCGTGTGTCAATAACCATAGACAGAAGCATTCAGACTCAGTCACAGCTTTGATTTTATATGGGAGGTATAGTGCTAGTCTTTGGAAAAAGGCTGCTGGAAAAAGTTTCCTCAGCTTGAATTCTGAAGCAGGTTTAATAAGCGCTAGCAATTGCTTAGTGTTTCTCTGGAAAGGTTTGACCGAAACGCTTATTCCTGTGAATGAAATGAAGGAAGACCCTTAAAATAAATGATGGCTTACAAATTAAAGATGTGAGTGTCAGTGCCATAAAATAATAGAGTTGGTATCCAGTCTGCTCAAAGACCTTCTGTGCATAGGCATTAAGTGGAGGAATGCTGGCTTTTCTTACACAGAAAAGGGAACGATAACAGCAGCAGCAAATTTCTTCCCTCCCAGCCTCCTCTCATATATGCATGTGCACTTCTGCATGATAACTACCCACTGGGACTCCAGGCAAGGAGACCCAGTTTGGAGCAGGTTTCCATGTTTCTATCATATTTCTTTTACCCTGTCCCTAGGGAGGAGACTCACCTGCTATGGGGAAGGGTAAGAAGGAAGGGGAAAGAGAAGGTGAGAGGGGTGGTTGTTCTCAGCCCTTCCCATTGCAACCAGGCTGCTGTGTGCCAAAAGAGTGCAAGAACCAGGAAGTGGGAAGGACAACTTTCAAGAGGGCTCAACAGGTGTCTGAGACCCTGTTCCCCAAGATATTCCTAGTTCTGATATGACAAGAGGAATATAATTGAGAACCTTGCGTGACCTTCCTCCCAATCATTAAACTATAGTCAGTGTGCCGCCTTTCATCCAAACCCCATCCTTGCACTTAATGGCATGCTCTGGGCCATGAGCACAGACCCAGCACACTCTCTGTGCTAGTTTTGGAGCCTGCACTACACAAAAGGGCACAAAGTGTTTTCCTGGTTGCAAGGCATGGCCATCAGACCCAGTGTTGTGCTACACTGGTATCCAACCACAGCTGAGGAAATAGGGAAAAACGGTAAAAATCAATTATTTCCTCTCTTGGAGACATCCAGCACCTTGGCCTTGGTCTGATAAGAAACCTACAAGAGGCACTTTTGGTGCTTGGTGAACATTTTAATTCCAGTTTCGAGGAAGCCAGTAGATGCATTTTCAAACTAAATGCAGAGCAAAAAAAAAAAAAAAAAAAAAAAGTCTTAAATCTAAGGATTTAGAATTGCAGAAACATCCCCATTTTGAGTTGGGAGCACTTATACACTCCTACCACTGCAACTAGGTGTGACAGCTGCTGCTGTGCACAGATTCAGGCATGCACCAATCCTTCAGAGAGGAGAAAGGGGGCAAACTTCTGTGCCTTGGGATGGTAACATGGGCTGGCCCAAAAGTCTCCCCTCTAAAAAACGCCAGGAGTGGAGAATGGATCCTGCTTGTGTAGGAAACCAATCTGAGTTCTGGGAAGAACAGAAATGTTGTTATTCTTCTGTAAAATATAGAGGAGAAAGAAAAATGCAGCCAAACTGGCTTGGCTAAGTGTATTTTGAAGCTGAACCATCTTCTCCATTGAGTTTTAAAAACAAACACTTGTAACTTAGATTGTTTTACAGAAGCTCTTTAAGCTTTAATGATAGTAAGAGTTTGACAAAAAACAGGTCTTTCATGTTTTTCGATTTTGAAAGTCAATTGCTATTGACAAAAATACTGTATTGCATTGATTAGAAAGATTTGAGTAAACAAACAGATTTTTTTTTCTTTCAGTTTATTCTGCAAAAAGCCCTATAGGCAGTTCTTTGCTGTGGAGACTGGTGGAAGACAGGAACTAAGTGAGGCTGCCTAAAAATTTGAAAGTATTGCCTAATGATTGATGGATCATACTTGACTGATAATACCTCAAGGTGATTTTGCAAACCAGAAAATCCTGTGCTGATTTCACACTGATGGATTACTGAGGTGTATGGGTTAGACAAATTATTTGCCTGTGTTTACAGACTAGCAGTAGAAACCCACCCTTCAAATAAAAATGTCAAAAACAGGAAGAATAATCATATGCTCTTGGTATGCTCAATGATTCTGTGATTCTGTAAAGTATACTGCTAAGGTGTGGATTCTAGCAAGTGGAATTTATGATATTGTATAACACTAAATATTAAATTCAACACAAAGTGTTACATATATTTATGATTTTTAATATGTTTTACAAAAGAAAGGATACTGCCAGTTTATGTTCTGTTATTATTGGTGGTAGAGGTGTTGCTGTTATTTTTTTTTATGGTTATTGCCATAATGAAAATTTTCCTTCTCGGGTCCCAAGGAACTTTATATTTGAGTCATTGTTTCAGTTATTAGATTCCAAAAATTCATTCATTTGTTCTAGTCAAATATTGTATATAGCATTTAATAAAATACAAAGGGATGTATTCACTTTTCTGAGGCAAAGTTGTAGGAAAGGACTTCTTGTTTCTAGCTACCTTATGGCATAAAGTTTCTACAAAAAATTACTTTAAAAAACCCCAAAAACATTAAAACAGATTTTTGGTTGAAGTGTAAGAGTCAATAACGGAAAAAATCACCTAGCAAGGGCATTGACTACCACTGAAAAGCCTTCACTGAATCCAGGCAGCAATCTGAGGTCAGCACAAAACCTCTGATTCATGTGCCATCTACTGAAGACAGAGGGATCTTCACCTCAGTATTGAATGACTATGGGCTCAACTCTCCTGGGAAATACTGCTTTGAAGTCGTAGAGCTCTATTACCCCTGAGGAAGCAGTGGGAAGCAGTCATTTTGCCTCACGACTAGATGGATATAAATAATGTCACTTAAGTCAATTCTAAGGTTTGCATGAAACTCGTTAGAAGCTCAGCTCTGAAGGTTTCAGTCAATGCAAGAGACAATAACAACATGCATCTAATAAAGCAAGAGTAGAAGTATCTTTCACAGTATGAACATATCTGAAAAATCATGAATTCAGCTACCTTTATGAAATTAGTTAGTAAATATGAAGCAACTGCTATGGTGGGAAGATATTAGAAAACTGGTTTCTTGAAGACAGATTTGGCCTCACAGTCTATATAGATGAAAGACAGAATGGTATGATTCCAAGCATGCATCTCAAACACTAGCATGAAAGATCTCCTGGTTCAGACAAATATTTTCACATATATTTAGCTCAATAACTGCTTTTAGCCAAAGGGGAGATAGACGCATGTTCAAGAAATAAAGTCTCATGAGTTACTCTCTTCTGGGTTTATTATAGGGAAATTTGAAATTTAAATAGACATCTTTGGAAAAAAAAAACCCATACAACAATCATATTGCCTCACTTTATAGCATCACTAGCCTATTCTGCAAGCATATCCTGTCATTTTACAAAGGTAAAGATAGATGGTGTTTCCTGCACTGAAAACTAATTCAACCCAACAACAAAATGGTCTAGCTGATCTACAGCTTTAATTCCATGCACATATGTCTCAGTGTCAATCTTTAAAAGCTCATATGAGGATCACATGAGAACTCAGTTATCAGACTTCAAGTTCTTGATCTACTGGATTGTCACTTAAGATTTAAGCCTGCCAGATACTGAACACTCTGCAATGAGTAACACATAACAGTATCCAAGCCTTGGCATGTGACTCTCTGAGATAGCATATTTTATCACGGTGCTTTCAAAGGGGTCTTCATTCCCCTTTCTCTTGCCTTTCTTCTACCTCTCATAACATACAATGCTGAAGAAAGCTAGATAATAATAAAACATTGTATGTATCTCTTGGAATAAAAATAAATCATCTGTTTGGATATACTCTTTTTATCATATTTTTTTCTGATATTCATAGGAGTTTTCATTATTTGTTTCTATTACTCTATTATCATACAATGAAGAACACTTCTTATTCTCTTCTTTATATACTTTGCCCCTTGAAAAGTATTTTTTTAATATAACAAATAAATCCTTCTTGTGCATGCATCTCTTTTGCTACTGTAAGGAAAGAAAAATTTTAAGGTTCAAAATCCATTTTGGTAGATCAGGAAAAGCAACCTGCCTGGGCCAAAACGTAACCAAGTTCTTAAGGGCTCATAGAATTGGTAGCATGGAGAAATGAACACATACCTTGAGATTTTGTGGCATTAATAATGAAATATGGTGCTTTTCACCTCTATGCTACTGATCCAGAAGGAAAGTTGCTACCTTCTGATCACTATTCAGTGACCCATGTGAAATGTGCTGATGACCTCCATCTAGTTCCTGGTAGATACCTCTCTGTCTTGTAAAAGCAAACAGCAGGGTTAGTGCCCTGGTTACCAGTTTCAACAGAGAGGCTGATAACTGCTGGACCACTACTATTGTAACTGCTCGGACTGTATATTTTCACCTTCCAGAATTGTTAGCCTGCTACCATGTGGGAACAAGAGATTGACTTTAAAAACAACCAGATGATGTGAAGCTACATGCTAACTTGGATGGCACAAGGAAATCTGCTCAGCACAAATGACTCTTGAAGTAAAGCTTCAGTGATACGATTTTTCCTTGCTTTAGTCTGATATCCTTATCCTTCGTAACACCTGTTCCAGTAACTCTGAAATACTTTAGAAGCTTCTCATTACACAGTCAGTGGGTTCACCGCGGATTAACATTTCTGTTGCTTTGATATAATCAGTAAATTGCAGTATGCAGGGCATGTTAGAACTCCCAATATTTGTGAAAATTGAGGAATAAAACCTTGAGAGCTCATGAATTTTCTGCATTTGGCCGAGTAAAGAATCTAAAGTTGCATCCAAGATTCTCTGGTATTAGAGTTGGAAGAAAAATTATGCCAGAATGTCTTCAGGGAAGGGGTATTCATGAGCACCTATGCACACTCACTCCACTCAAAAATGTGCAGAAAACTATTCAAAAGACCACTGCAGTTTTCAGAAATTCTCTAAAGAGATTTGGTGGACTTTGAGGCAAGTTAAGAGATACAGCACAGAACTGCTGTAAAGCACTTTTATATGAATTTTCTATATGGCCCCGGGGAAATACAACTTGCTACAACTATAGAGCAAGGGAGGTAATCAGTTGAGGAAAACACTACATATGACATAGTAGATTAATAATTTTTGTTCCTGTGATGCTAAAACACTTTGCTTTTCCTACTGGGATACAGTACCTCTCCCCCTGGAAAAAGGAGTGTGGTAATATAAATTTTCTTTTCAATGCAGAAATAAAAAAGAGATAATAAGTCTACAGATCAAATTAATTATTGTTTTTATTTTTCCTCATAAAAACAGGATAATCCTAGTCCAGGAGAATTCACAACAGTCCACTGCTATTCACACTCTTCAACTCACTAATTCAAGCAAGTGTTGGCACTTCTTTTCTTGATATTCACTTCGATTATCATTATGGGCAATTTGCATCCTCAGCCAAATGCAAATCCTTAAGCCACTATTCAGAACTCTTTCATTTCGTCTTCTAAGAAGAAGTTGGAGAATACATTAGGGTGAGAGAAAAAGGAAGAAAGCTAGCAGTTGAAAAGTGAAACTTTAATAGGATTTTAGAGAGAAGTAGCTGAGAAACTGTGAAGAAAAGAAAAAGGAATACAGAAACACAGCTTAGCAAAAAGTTACTCACCAAACAAATATCATAAACAATTAAATCTCATGGACTGGTAACATATGTTAATAATGTCTTTCTGTTGTGATAATAGATGATTTTTCACAACATCTCTGCAGGCTTATAGTACTTCGACACTGTTATTGGGGCAGTAATTCCTCACTCTCTTTCATTTCTGAAATTACTTAAAACTCATGTGACCCAATAAAGCCACTTTAAAGCCAATTTATTGCATCAAGGTTTCAAGCCTAGAAAGCTCAAAAAGCTATGAACAAAAGCAAAAAACAAACAAAAAAAAACACAAGACTGCTTTGCATGCGTGCATGCATACAGCTTTACCTTGACTCACCCAGCTTTAGGAGCTTTATGTTTTTATTCTTGGTCTATATTAAGGATCTTGTTCTGGTGAACTTTTCAACATAAAAGTTTTTCCCAACGTTGCTTTCACGTTAGGGAGTGGTTTGCAAAAATCACATTTATAAGCAGCGCAACTTTTAAAATCTCTTTGTGTGTATACGGTATCAGTTTTAATGCAATGTCTGTTAGGTAACGTCTTAGTGTGCTTGAATTCTCTGATTGCTTCAAAACACTAGGGAGACACCTTACATTTGGACTCAAGCTGGCAAAGCTAGATATGTGCTATCAGCAACATGCGCACAAATGCTACATTTTGTCCGGATTTCCTAGTGCTTCAGCTAACATACAACATAGCAAGTGGAATAAGATTTGGTAAAGATGATAAAACTGCTTCTTAAAACAAAATAACTCAGATTGTTTGTATCACACTTTGGTTTTATATATTTAATCATCCTTCTATTTTTAAAATCTAAATCATGCTTATTTTCCTGTCCGTTTCTTGGATGACAGTACTGAGTGTCAGGACCAACTCTTTGTATTACTTTTTGACAAGGAACTAATACGTTGTGTGCTGGTTTCTGCCATTTTTAACATGTTCATAGATTATTCTCCAAATTGTTCTTCCGGCATGTTATCAATATAATTTGCTTGTTGCGGATGTGCAGGTGGTACACATATTGCAAAAGTAAACAAATTCTCAGGAGATAATCCCCATTCTAGGACAAATGAACTCAAAGACACCTCACCTGGTTTAGCAAGTCCCTGAATCAAGAATTGCTGGAAGCTGGGAGAGTATTCTGTAGAATTACTGCTGTATGTCTCCCAGAATCAGATTTTCTTCCACAGACAACCACTGCTGGCCACTACCAAGGACAGGCTCCTGAGCTAGGTGGACTTTTGACTGACCCAGTGTGGCTGTTCCTGATGTTCTTATGTACTTCAAAGGCTTGTTTATCTTACCCATCAGTTCTCACTCTTGAAAAGATGAGGAAAACTCACACTGCTAGTTGTGGATCATGACAAAAAATATTGCTCTGACCCCTAGACATTGGCAATTGGATTAAGCAGAGAATCCAGGGACTGAATCTTGACATTGTGTTAGCAGTGTTAGGAGCAGCATAATGAAAGCCCTGAAAAAAAGAGGATCATCATCAAATGCAGCTCCACCAAGAGCAGCTATTCACCATACAGATCAAATTCCTGGATCCAAAGACAAAACTGAAGAAACTTTCTCTGCAACAGAATCTGAATCAATCTGAACAGAATCAAAAAGCCATTTCTTGTCTCAAAGGCTTCAGATAACAGAGCGATGACACAACTTTCCATAAGCTCCTCTAGTCTAACTGCCCTCAGAATGAAAGAGGTGTGCTGTATTTAGAGATTTCAGTGCTCTGGCTCCAACTCTCAGACAGAGATCTCATTACATCATCAATAAGTTCAAAAAAGTCCTTTGCACTTTCTGTAAACATAAGTAGAGAAACATGGCCATAAACTTATTCTCTTTTGCCAGGCTGAATTTGAACCAACAGCCACGATGCGAGTGTGCTATATAGCAGGCTTTAAGCAGACAAACTCATCCATGGACCCCACCAAAACCATTTCTTTTTCCATGCACTATTTCAGCAACCATCAGAACAGAAACTAAAGAGGTACAGATAGAAAAATTAAGCACAGGAGTGTGTTATTTTGGGTGCAATTCAGGCTCCACTGAATATTTACTCCCAAATATTCATCTGGACCCAAACTGAAATTTCTGCTTATTTCTCTCTGGACCACCTAGTATTTAATCAGAATGATTTAAACTACAGGGGAGGAAAATTTCCTCTTCCTCTTTAAATAAAAGAAAGAAAAGGGGGAGAGGGGGAAGGTCACCTGGCAAATGGGACAACCAGGACCAGATTTGCTGCACGCAAAGAATTACGTGCAGAGAAAGGCTGGCTGCTGCTATTACTCACTTCTCCTCAAGGCATGTTTTGAAAGACAAGGAGTGCAAGGAACAGGACTTAAAACACTATACATTTTAGTGCAAATGTTTTCAAAGATTCCAAGATTTATTGGTGACAGTCACTGTGAAGGTGGCTGTGAGGTCAGTGACGTTAATCTATATCTTATGTGGTATGTCTGTCTTACTGAGAAGAGGACCTAAATGCTTTGGTACACAGTGAGACGAATGTTTAAATGGTTAAAGATTTTATATTTTCTCGTTATATTTTCTCAGACAACAAACAATGAAGGTATTGTGAGGACTGCTGACAAGTATCGCTCTTTACAGGAATAAGTTATAATCTTTATTTTGAACCGTGATACAAAGGAAAGCCAAAGAAGATATCTACCATGCCTGCATAGCAAAATAATAATAGTAATCCTGGCAAGCTATTCAATTTATATATTATCATGATTAACAGACATTACATTTGTAATTATTTGTTCCTTTCCCAAGAAAGGTAATTCAACTCTGGAAAAGAGAGATAATACATTTTCATGAACTACCAATTCATTTCAGCATAATCATGGTAGCTGATGTATCCCAAAATGTTATCTTGAAAACGGGACTGAGTAAAAGCAGGCATGTAGTAGAAAAGAACAGATGGAAAATGCTATTGCAAGCACTGTGTACTATACTAATCGTAGTTACAAGACATTGCCTTCTTTCCTAAATATTTCAGCAAATTGTTATGCTTTGACTTGAAGGCAAAGTGTTTGTGGGTTGCTAAAGGCATCTGTGTCATGACATCTGGTCAGCCATTAGATGTTGCTTTCAATATCAGAAAAAGGTGCAGTTACTGTACCTCAGCAATGCGTAATATTGAGAGATATTTCAAAGATACGATTAAAATTCCTGAATAATAAAATACTTGTGTAACTTGTCAAGAAGTAAGCTGGCAGGGCTGTCTTAATAGGAAAATAACTCCTTAAGTAAGCAACCAAAATGATTATTACATAGCCTCTCTATCTTTAATACAGAGAAGTCCAGATTTCTGTTGCATTGTGGCATGTTAAAAAATACGCAGAAATGGCCTATTTTCTCTTATTTGAAATCAGATATTAGGATTTTTTTACCACTGACTTCAGAGAAGAGACTCTGAAAAAAACAAGCATTTTCAGTAGAGATCCAAATCATTAAATTTACCTGTTTAATTTATCTGTCTGATTCATTTTTCAAATGAGGCAAACTCCCTTAGGCTTTAGTGAATACTATTCTAATTTAGAAACTGAATAAAGACCAAGGTCTAACCATCTCCATTTCCCTCCAATGTTAATGCTTTTTTTAATTAGTTGGAAATACAAATGTTATTGGAGAATGGAGTTATACTTAATCCGTGTCAATTTTCTAAACAAATGCTTATACACTTTTCATATCAGCCTTTTACAAATATATATTTATATATAGCAGTTGAATACTACACAATATTTTCAACACTTCCTGTTTTCTGTTGATATATTTTCCAGAATGATCACTATTAAGGTAATTATGCAGTAATTTCTCACTCTTGGTTTATATAGCTATCAAATATACTTTTCCCAGAGTCTTAAGCAAGTCTCTTGGCTCACATGAATTATAAAAATATAATTTCTCAAATTTCAGACTTGTTCTATTATTTTGCATTCTCAGGATATATTGTAGGAACCTGCATGTTTATCATTTGTTCTGTAACATTCTCATTAAGCATCACTTTGTTTACCCTTTGCTCTTTCTCATCTCATGTTGCTAGTTATTTTCTTGCTTCCAGCAGAACTCTACTGATTTGATTTCCATGCCCTCATTAGACATTCTTATTGAAAATAAGCACATACAGCTGATTAAAATTTCCTCCAACATTTGAAATCTTCATTTGTTTTCTCATTATCACTTACCTTTCTTATTTCAGAGTCCCCAGATTTTTGCTTTAAGTTTTTGTTTGTTTTTCTGCAAGAATCCAAAATCCATGGCCATGTGGTTTTTTAGAGGTAATACGGGTGAGCTAACAATAATTATTGAAAAAAAAATACTGAGCTCTTTCTTTAGCCAACTAGCTATATGGGGACTACTCATCTAGACTGTCTGTTACATGGCTACTAGTTACAAGTATTTTAGACTTAAGTCAGCAAAGTACATGTTTAACATCAAGAACATGGGTGATCCAATCTTCATTTCTTAGTTTAGGACCAAATTGCTAGGCTGGGACCAGCCTGAATGATGTAGATTTACAGCACTGTAGATAGAAATTGCGTTCTTTGAATGCATTATTCTGGATTTGCTCCTAGTGTAGTGGGCCAGGTCATCTAAATCATGAAGTTTCATTTCCATTCCCTGAATAGATAGCTAAAACTTTTTATAATCTATTTCAAAAATGAGAGCTTGCATAATAATCCAGGGACTGATTTGTGGTTTTGTTCAATCCTGTCTGAGACCCATATGAAAACTGGCCTTCAATTAACATTAAAGCTCCCAAAGACTTCACTATATGTATGGCTTTATCTCCAAATTCTTGGTCACTGATTTTCATTATTAAAAAAAAAAAAATGACAAACGGATTTATGATTCGGGGGTTTGGAAGCAGAGATGTATTAGACCAAAATTTTGCATCTGGAAGAATGAAGAAGATGATCTGAGTTCCTTATCAAGTACCGGTCAGATCTAGAAATTGCTATTCTATTCTCCACTGCTTGTGAGGAACAGCTCTGTTTACCACCCAAAATTGAAGTGGGGAGTATGTGGCTTTGTGGCAGAAAATAAAGCTAGCACAAACTAACTAACTAACTAAATAATCAGCATAAGACTCTAATTTCTATTTCCTTCTGATCAATGACTTAAAATTCTGAATTGCAATGAAGCTGGGATCTTTAATTTGTCTATTCCATAAGGAGAGAAAAAAAAAGAAAAACCAAACAGAGACCTCTATACAGAATGCTAATTGCTGAGAATACTGTGTGCCTATTGATATTTCATTTAATAAACTGGCATGCTAGACACATTTATTTTAAAGTTCAGGTTTAATTAAAAGATAAGACTAAGCAGCAGCTTGGCAAGAGGATAAGGAAAATTGTTGAATTCTTTGTTTATGATGGCAAAGCAGCTGCTTTCATTTTTTAACTAATGTAAACTTAATGTCAAATCAAGAGACTACTTTCATATTTTTAATGTATTTAATGAGTTACTCAAGTTTGCACTCAGGCAATTATCCTTTCTCATGTGATAGTTTTACAGACTGAAACATTTGCAGGTCCCAATCTGCTCAGATTTTTAAAAAGCTGTTTTCCCCATCTACATCATTGTAAAAAAACCCTTATCTTCAAAACTAAAACTATCCTCATTGGTCATAAGGAAGAGGTTGAAAACAAAAGCATAGGAAGCTGATACGGAGCAAGTGATTAGGTGTTTAGTGGATAACAGTTGAAAACTGTCTTCCTACAGCAAGGATTTGAATGCTTTCAAATAGATTAGTACAGAGGGCAAAACATTTATGGCATGCCATGAGAGTATAAAGCTGGGCATATCTCTGCTGATGGCATAAAGTTCAGCCCATTCGCATTAGAAGAACAGCTGCCTCTGTTTACTTCTTTTGCATCCCTTTGTTAACCAAGTACGAAGGGTGGCAAAGTGAACAGATTCTCTTTATCACCTGAATGAGGTAGCATATAGAAACCCAATGAAAGATGAAAACCTCATTCTTATAGGTACTGAAAAAGTAACTAAAAAAAAGCATAGTCCTTGTTGAAAGGAGCTAAAACAAAAGAACATGAATTGATCCTAAACAGATAAATGAAGGAATAAAAAGTTCAGGAAGCACTGGGGGACAGAGGAACAGATGCATCAAAACTGCTGGCTAGCTACAGCAATCCCTATGTGGAAAAAACACAGAGCAGTCATTCAGGGAGAAGTTATGAAGTTTGGCAAACTAGTTTTCATGCAGCATAAGCCAACATACATACATTTCCAGCTTTAGGGACCTCTAATCAATGTCATGTCTGGACATACCTGGTCAGAAATGTCAAGAACAAAAAGATGAATGGAGGAGTGAGGTTATGGAGGATGTGTATCCTGAATCAGAAAAAAAAATGCAAAATGCATTTTGCTTTGTGAAAACAATATACGTGTCCAGTTCTGGGCCCCACAGTACAAGAGGGATGTGGAGCTGCTGGAGAGAGTCCAGCGCAGGGCCACAAGGATGATCAGGGGCCTGGAACATCTGCCCTATGAGGAAAGACTGAGGGAGCTGGGCCTGTTCAGCCTGGAGAAGAGAAGGCTGAGAGGGGATCTAATCAGTGTCTATAAGTACCTTAAGGGAGACACTGAGGAGGATGGTGCTGGTCTCTTCAGTGGTGGCCACCGACAGAACTAGAGGTAATGGCCACAAACTGAAGCACCAAAAGTTCCACAGGAACTTAAGGAAAATTTTCTTAACAGTGAGGGTGACAGAGCACTGGAACAGGCTGCCCAGAGAGGTTGTGGAGTCTCCTTCTCTGGAGATCTTCAAAACCCGCTTGGATGCAGTCCTGTGCCACGTGCTCTAGGTGACCCTGCGTGTGCAGGGGGGTTGGACTAGATGACCTCTAGAGGTCTCTTCCAATCTTAAGCATTCTATGACTCTATGATATACTCTTATAGTAAAGAGTGAGATCTCCTTACCAGATGTAAAAGATACACATTGCATCAATATTCCATATCAATCACAGAAGTCACTCAGACTTAAAGAGTATCTGCATCTCAGATACTTGACTCTTGTCACGAAGTGACTGCAGTACTGTTCACAAAAATTCCTCTTGGACTCAAAAGACCCTCCTAATAAAAGCATTCTCAAAGATTATATTGTTGTACAAAGAGCGTTTGTGTTCTTTTGAACGACTCAAAAGTCAGACGCTGTATAGACCCAATCTTCCCATGTACCATTGACACCAATAAGCCTGAGGAAGTTGGGTGTACTTAGTCGTTTTCAGTTGTTTCTTTCAGTGCTGTATCTTTTTATTCCTTGGTCTGAAGACAGCACTTCTGGACCAGATCTGACTCTCTGTAACTGTATGTGTCCGCAAATATACTTTGAAGCAGCCCTTCTCTTTCATTTCATCTTTACAAAGTCTGCACTATGCTTATGGCCTAGTTGTGGGGCAGTGAAATCATGTGTATCAGTTTTCATCTACTGAAAGAGGAATCAATCACACTTCTCTTATTCATTACACTTGAAAATTAGCTACCAATATCTACGCAAAACTGAGGTTTTGTTAAGAGATATTTGGCCTACACTGGCATTCCACTTAGTTATGATGGACTCAAAACGGAAAGAGTAACAATTTCAGTAGCAGGGATAGATCTCATAAATATGTAGAATTGCCAGACTGAACTGGCAAAAGGTCTGTGAATGCCCTTTCTCCAACAGCAGTTATAAATGAATGTCTTGGAAAGGGTAAGAACAGAGGAAGCTCACACTATGATGTTTTCCCTGAACACCCTTCTGGATTCCAACAATTTTCACCTCAGGGACTTCCTAGAACAGAAGTTACTGAATAAATTCAGTAGGCATCTCTTCCATCTCCCACCTTCACTGGTAAGTATGCTCACCTTTTGCTACTTAGGTTCATAACTAGAAGTAACTAGATACTAAATTTACACCTAGTTGCTGCAGTTGGCCAAAAGGATTATCTTCACCTTTGTACTTCTTAAGCTATAACACAAAAACAGTGGTGCTTGTGGTAGACATGCCTTCCAGGTAGCACTTCTAGGAAGAGCAGAATGTGGTTACTCATATTGGCCATTTAGCTAATGGTAATAGTAATTACGTAAAAACCTTCGGTCTTCCAGGACTTCCTTAGAAGTCCTAGAATAGCAAGAGTTTTTGCAGTTTTGCTATCAATCTCATGAATAAAACATCACAAACTATATCCAGAATGGAAGTATCTAAAAAGATAAAACCAGAACTATAGAAGCAGAAACTGGACTGATTGTTCCAATGAAGCAATCTTAGCATACCCCAGTATCTGGCTTAAAATGACAAGTATGATGAGCCACATCTTGATGAAGTCTTGTCCCTTCTCTTTGATTTTCTGTGATTGCTAAGGAAGCACCATCTGTTCTACAAGAGGGACAGCTGTCAAACAACATTCCCTTCTTCTCAGCTGATATCCCTCTGGCAGATGAAATACGTTCACGGGTCAAACTTCAACCCAAAGAAGTTAATGGATAGTATCCTTGGTAGTAAGGTGCTTAGCAAAAAGAGAAAGAGTGCAATAATCAGAACATATTTCCTATAACATTCATCAAGTAAGCAACTTCGTAGCCCTAGGCCATAGTATGTCACTCCTTGTTAAACACACATCCCCATTGATTTCAATATGGAGTTGCTTTGAAAAACTGGCAGTAATACAGATCCCCGGATACACCTGCACTAGGTTTTAATGTTGAAACTTTTCAAAAGTTGAAGGCAATACCTTACCACAGCATGCAGCCTGTTAAAAAAGTCACTCTGAATGAAAAGGTAAAAAATACAGAAGTAAGATTTTGAATAGCAGCATAAAGGTGTTGTAGATTTTTTTATTCCTTTTTTAAATTATTTTGTCAAAATCATTTTGAACTTGAACTTGAATTTCATTTTTTTTTCTAGATTTTTTTTCAAAATCTTTTTAAGACTTAAAGACCAGTTTTGCAGGCACTATTTTGCTACAGGACACTTAGACCTAAAACACCTCATGGGGCCATGCTAAAGAGACAGGTGGAAGAGGCCTGACCTGTCCAGCCATTCTCCGTCGGCTGAGATCAGAGCCCAGGAGAGCATCTTCTCCAGTGTGGGGCCTTGGCCCTACTCCTGCAGTGTGGAGATGCTGAGCTTTGGCATTGCCCATAGGGACATCCATGGCATGAGGCACCTGAGTCCATTTCAACCAGAAACACACTATTTCCTTTCATGTAAAGCAGTTACAAAAGTCCTAATGAAATGAAAGAAAAAAAAAATCTTTCCAGATTTGTTTCCACACTCATAACAAAGTCAGCCTTTTTTTGCTAAAGGTGTGGTTAAATATCTTGCCAATTTGAAGTGCCTATTAAAATGTTTCTAGCATCAAATCCTTCAATCTTACCTGGTCTCCCTTGTTTCCAGGGTTACAGGAAGGAAGCAGAGCCCACAAAACATAGATATATATATGTATATATATAGTATGTGCTCCTTCAGTCTTACCTTCCTTTTCCTGCTTGTCTGTGTAAAAGGTGTTGCTCTTCCAGCTCCTGCAACCCCCTTTCACCCCATGCTTTGCCTGGCATGCTGCTTCTCTCTCCCCTTGCAGACAGACACAGTTGTGCTCCAGCACAAACCTGCACCACAGCTGTGACCAGCCAGCTTTCAGGTGTCATGCTTGCAGACATGAGCTGCTAACATTTATCTGCTTTGTGCAGGCAAAAAATACTGGCGAAGAAAATATGCATTAACAAAAAGAAATGCCCTTTTGTTGTTTTTGTTGTAGGTAGTAAACTCCCTACATAATGCAAATACTCTGTTCCTTCATCTTCTCATCTAATTTAGATGACACTTACTTGAATTTTTTTCATGATGTATGCACCTTGCTGGAGCACCTACGATTGCCAGGCTCTGTCTTTTCTAAGCAGCTGGAGCTCCTTTGCTGTCTTTAATTGTACTTAGGAGAATCATCCAGCCAGTGCAACCAACACACAGCTTAAATAAGAATTAGGCCGACAAAATGAAGTCTGGCATAAGCCTAGACAGGACGAGTTCCGACGCCACGTTGATGGTGTCAGCAGGGCCATTGAAGTGAGAAGCACAACATTTTTCTTTGACGACAAGCACCATTAAAATTTTTCCTCGCGGGCCTCCCCCCACGCTGGCACAGACGGGGCCGTGACAGCTCGATCAATCAGCCGCGGCAGATCCCGGGGAACGCAGCCATCCGCAGGGACCCTGGCATCAACTGTGGGGCTGCGCCGGACAGTTAATATTCCATTCCTCGATGCACAAGGCCCAAAGCATGATCGTTTTTCCTTATTTTTTTTTTAAGACTCCTCTTTCCAGATGACACAATTGCCAAGGAAAAACTCTGATGCCATTCTTATTCTCTATGCGGCATCTGAGGTGAATTATTAATCTTTCTGTCGGGCTTAATTCCTGACCCTAAGTTTAATTCTATTTCAGCAGCTGGTCTCTCTATTAGCCTCACTGCGCTTGAATCGGCACTGCTCTTTTAGCTGTTTCCTGCCAATGCACTGGCGGAGCAACTTCTGAGCTATATTGATTCGGTTTTAATTTCAAATAATGTTCTTAATAATAAGATGCTCCAGGACAAAAGACATTAAGAGGCTCGCCTGATATAATGAGACATGACAACACACTTCCCTGTATCTGACAGGACCAGAAAGCAGGAAAGTCAAAGCTTTCCTTGTTCCAAATAATGCTTTTTGTCAAATGCAAGGAAATGTGAGAGAGAGGGTTGGCTTTTGCTTTCAAAAATAAAATGCAGCTGACCTTTACTTAGGCAACTAGAGAGCCACTAATCTTTTCTGACCTAAAATAACTACCCTCTTGTGTAGAACAATCCCATAGTATCACTGAAATAAGTTATAAATTAATTTATGAAAGGTAAGGAATTAAGTTTTATGATTGATATAAAAGCTGCTGTACAAGGCTCAGAGACTTATATAAATATACATTACACTGAGACTAAGCAGAAACTTATTAATATACTCTCATTTGTCTGGGAAAGTACAAATATGTAGAGGGATTTTGTTTTTGCTTTTGTCAATACAGTTGTCATTTTTACCTCTACTGTCTCTGAATAAATAATGAATATACCCTCACTGTTGGTGCCGCAGGATCAAAACTCGTTATCTTTAGAAGTAAATCAATAACATTTTAAAAATCTCATCAGCATTCCTTATAGAAACAAGAAATCTACTAAAAGGACATAATTTTTTACATGCTACAGTAGTAATTTAGGAAACTTATTGCCACAAGACATCACTATATGAATCTAGCTGAGCTATGTAAAACCTTCAACATTTATAATAAAATGACTGTCTTTACCTTTGCTTACAAAAGCTACAAAATAGTTTTTCTAAACAGTAGTGAAAGAATAAATAAATAAATTGTTTTCATGGCTCAGATCAGAAGCTATCCACAAGCAAAAGGCCAGGGAATAAATTGTTTGGGTTTAATCTTCTTTTAAGGTTTACAAGGTTTTTCATTCAAACAACTTATTCTTAAACCACATAGTTATATAATCTGAGCTAATCAATGTGACCAATATGCACAAATAATAAAAAATTATTTTGAATTTTGAATGCAAACTTGTTCCAAAAATATTTGAGATATCTCAAATATCTCAGAACTAAATATCTGCATTTTTTTTTAGCTTGGCCAGGCAATCAAAAATTGTTGATTGTATAAGTACATTTAGCTTCATGTTATTCCATATGGAAGTATGGATACTGAAGAACGCAGTACACTGGGTTCACTTAATATGGTACTTCCTATGTTCCTCCAGGAGTAAGAAGGCTGAAGGAGGTTTCAATTGCTAAATGTACATGCCATCCTGATCAGAGCTCAGGCAAATATTATACAATCATCTCCTCCCATTTAGGTTTCATTGCATTATAGGACAGAATATCCATAAAACGGTTTGTCACTGGCTTTGTGTGGAAACATGTAAACATATACAAACAAAAAATTTGGGGTCTGCTTCATTTTCCCTGAGGTCAAACTAAGTGAGTGCATACAATAGAGGAGTATTACCCTGAAAAAGAGCAAAGCAGAACTGCTGAGCATCAGGAAGTGCTGATTTTTGTTATCTATTGCTTCCAGAGCCCTGTCACTCACCCATCTGTCTCTACTTCACTGTCTGAGTACACTGAGAACCTATGCTTTTAGGGTTTTTTTATCTGTATGTTTCTCCAGTGATCCTGTGCTTGCAATCTAGTGCTTGGAAAGTGATAACCGATAGTGCTCGTTACCCTTGATTTGTGAACTGAAGAATAATACAAACAGGTAAGTGAGCATCCTTAACTGATCAGAGCAACGATATCTAAAAGAAGTATCAACATCAAAGGAAATTTGACGACTTTGTCCTTCCAAGGCTCCAGGCCATCATGGTGCTCGAATATTTGACACACAATGAGTAGAAGTTCTCCACTGACAAGATGCAGTTCTCCATTAGTAAGATCCTAGTGTCCTTAAGTCCTGTCTTTTTAAGGACTATACCTTCTCAGTATATGAATTTAATTACAGCAGACATAAAAGTACCTTTCTACTATCTGCAGTTTAGTGATTCTTGAGTGAGAGCAGAGAAATTTCTTCCTACTGTCATTTCTAACACATGTGCAGATTTTGCATAGCTGCGTAAAGGTTACCATCATGATTCCTACACTCCAGATAATCAGACAGTCTGAGAACAAGAAATAAGTACGGAAAATAATTTTTTTCCTCCCTAATTCTGCATTCTGTAACATGTTTCCAAGTGCTGGTGGTTTGCATTGTTGGCACAACCCTCTTTAACCTGGCAGATAGGAAACTGTGTTCTGCAATGCTGAAAAGCTTTTCCTGCACTCATGTGCAGTTCAACATGCCTCCTCCTTCTGCTACAGAAAGTGGCTTTACAGCCTAAGTCTAGACCTCAGGGCCAGTGGAAAATGTGACCTAACTTGACCCAGCCAAACAAATCTTCTGCTAACATAAAATCTTTTGCAAACCACTCAGTTCTTCAAGGTGAAGCAGGCAGCGCACAAATTCATAAGCAGCTTTTAAAACATCTTTCTAGGTAGGAAAATCAACGTTAACGATAAAATAGTATGAGGTACATACAGAACACATCAATTTCTGCAAGTAATGTTCCCCACTAAAGACCAGTTAATGGGGGCAAATGATGCAGCTCCCAATGGCTCGCATTATATATAATAACCATAAGACAGGTACATGTGCCACATCACCACCTTCTCCAGGCAAATCTTGGGCAACTGCAGCCAGATAATTCTATTTCTCTCTATTCTTTTCTCAGGACCATCATCTATGTTTTTCTGTAGCCTGGCAGACCTCTGGGACAGGGCTGTCTATTGCAGCATGTTTGCATGGTAATGATTCCAGTGGGACTGAATGAGATCTCTAGAGACCACCAACTAACAAAACGAGTAACAACAAAACCAAGAATATGCACTTTTCTTAAAGCATCTTAAATCTTCTATTCCTAGGCAACTTTTGAATTCTTATTGAACATTTGAGAAAAAAGCACAAAAGGACATATTTTTGAAAGTACTTGTTTGCAATTTTGTATGAGTAAGTGCATCATTTTTTCATGCACAAGTTCCAGTATGTACAGATTTGGCTACTTCAAATCTATCTGAACATGCACGAAGCCTGTCTACATGAAAAACTGCAGGAAATCTGTGGCATGAAATAAAAAGCCTACAGCCAATCGCTGAAAAAGACTAGTAAAGGACAGATGCAGAAGTGTTTTACTGTCTCTCAGTGTCTTGGGCTCAAGGGGTGAGAGGTTCAGATAAAATCTGATAGGTGAAAGGAGTTGGCATGGCACAAGGAAGGTTAAATATTATTCTCATAAAATACAGCAAAATGTATAAAACTCTGCTAACTGACAAAATGGGGATTCTTTGTTTTTAGGCCATGAAATCACTTTGGTTTCTTTGGCACTGTAGTTCTGTATTCAACTCAGTAGGGATGAAAACATGGTTGTGTTTTGCCTCCAGAACTGACTGGCTACTGCAACGTCTGTCAGAAGTTGGTATCAAAGCCATCATACAAGAGGGAGGAAACTACAGTCAAATGCCTGCATCTCCCTATGATTTAAACACGAACAGAGAGCACCTAACATCCCAAGGAAGCAGAAGGAGAGTCTGCTGAATGAAGGAGAGGGATGGATGCTTATGTGACATGGGACATATTTCACCAGCTCTGATGCTCAGAGGAGGCCCTCTTTCACTATATATCTCCCCAATGACAGCTCTTTCTTCATTTATTAAGACATAAATGATGCAAAGATAAAAACAGAAATTATGCAGCTCACATTGAGGCAAACAGAAACCAATGTTAATAAAAGGAAGCAACAGTTTCTAGAGTGACTATCTGCCTGAGTTGATTTATTTTCCAACATTGATTCCCAAGAAAATGTAGACTTGCATCAATTCTGACCTCAGGAACATGATGCTGAAGTACAAAGAGATCATTGGAAGTACTGTTTCTCTTTAGCCAAGACTAAACATCCTAAAGGATTCTCAGCTCTCCAATATTTGCCTTTTTGTATGGCATGTTCAATTTCTCCCAAAGCCAGCTGGAGATGTGTATCTGAAAGCGATCTTCTTTCAAGTAGAAGTTTGTTTGTGTCATTCTGACTTTTATTCCGTACTGCATTAACTCAGAAGTCAGGAACCTAGAACACAGTTTGGATGTTTTTATTGCTCTTACATGATTCTGTATTCTACATTCTCACACACACTGACTTTCAGTGAGGGTCTGTATATTTAACTGCTCTTTATTCTTTTGACTATTTCCCTAGAGTTGACAGTCAATGGCTTAATTTTGAACATCTGGAACAATAATAGCAAAAACAGCAGCAGCACCACCAAATTTTGCACATCAGCTACGAATGCTACTTTCTTTCCCTCAGCAGTATTTTCTATTGTGCAGCACTAAATGTTTCAACTGAGAATATTACAGTCATGTGAGATTTCACATGCCCTTTGTAAGAGTTCTCAAAAGTATTGTGTGCCATACATTATACTTATAGCAAAAAGAATCTCAATCTAAGCTTTGTACCAAGCCACCCAGTCAAACTAGAAATATAACTGAGAAGATTTTTTTTGTAAATGTTCTATTTCTTCTAATTACCTATCATTATTATAAATACCGATCGTACTTTGGATGGAAAATATTAAAAGTTAGACTGGCATCCCATGGACCTTATCATGTAAATTAGAGAAATCACATCAGCAGATGGCAGGCAGGCAAAAAAGTGGAAAATGGGAAACGACTATGAATACAAATGCTTCTGTCACATGCATATTATGTGAAATTTTGTTGTTTTTCTTTTGTCTCTGTAAACATAAGTATTAAGTGACTATAAATACAGTATTATAATTTTTAACAGCACTCAACATGCAAAGTATAATGGATCTTTAGCTAGTACAAACTGGTGTGCCACTGTACTCACCAAAGCTGTACTGACATTCACCTTTTTTGATTCATTCCAAATTGCATTTTTAACCTGACCCTGACCCCAGTGAAGTTAAGAAAGATTTTGTTCAAATGGCAGATGCAGCTGTGTCCAAAGAAGGAAAAGCTTTTTTTTTTTTTCCCTGCTTTTCCTAGTTTGTTTAATTATGCAGAGATTGAGCCTGAGTTGTATTCTTTTTTTCTTTCTGCCTAAATACTAATTTTATCACCTGGCAGTACGTGACACAAGAGCCAGAAAATATCCAGTTTAATTTATTGGTAGCAGACTGAGTTTCCTTCCTTCTCAACAAAGAAAAACATTCCTTATAGGCAAACTGAGAATCTAAATTTGCCATGAAATCAGAAAAGCACTGAATATGGACATCAGAAATAGCATCCTTAGAAACTCACTTTTCAGAGGAGAAAGGCAGGTACTCTGAGGCAGGTAGAAGTAAACTTAACACGATGGGTGAGAGGGATTGGCTATTCCTGGCACGGCTAGGTGTGCAATTCTTTTCACTAAACTCACAGGCCTCTTTTAAAGACATAATATCCATGTGGTAAAGCCCTCTCCATCAGAAATACTTACTTTACATGCATGGAAAAGTACTAATAAGGATTTTTTTCCCCTGTCCTTATTCCAGATTGTGCGGTCAGCAACCTGAGAAAATTGGCCATCTCCCCAGGCAGCTGTTATGCCAAAAACTCCTGTTTTCCCTGAAGCTAAGGGCACTGTCCCAAGAGAACCTGAAAGCACTGCCTAGCTTGGAAATCTAATAAAATGATAAAATCTGGAAGCTGTGCTGAATCGTCCTTGCTTTACTTCTTGCATATGGTTTCTCTGAACATTGTTTCTTCATCACTGCCACTTTATCATTCACTTTTTCAATTACTTATTAAGCAACCACCTATGATTTGACTTATCCATCTGTATCTTATCTCCAAATATTGCCATTTTTATCAACTTAGCACATAAGTAATATATTTTGTTACAATTTTAGTTTGCATTCTTTCCTCCTGTGTGCACTTTTCTTCATCTGGTTACAACTGTCTGCCTCTCTAGTATGTGCCTGTGTTCTCCCAGGACAAAATCAAAAAGATTGCTCAGCGTTTTGATTCATGTTTTTGAAGTCTTTCTCACAGTGATTAGCTACTCTGCCAGTTCTTTTAGCCAGTGTCTTCAAACCATCCCAAACAGAAAGACAAATCTACATCCCTCGCCTCACATTTGCCCCAAAGACTAGCAATCCAAGATGTCACAAATGGCATTACCTACTGGAAATTCCTTCTGTCCTTCTTATTTCCATGCCCTTCTCTGCCTAGCCTCAAGAGAAATATCTCATAACACTTCCCTCATCAGAGGAGTCCTCTTGCAAAGTCAAGGATAAGGACAGCACCTTTTCCTGCTGTGGCTTTTGGGGGAGGAGGGGAAAAAAAAGCCTTGTATGTGGCAACAGTAGATGATTATAGTATGTCTGCATTCAGAATTTGCTTTAAATACAGCAGTTACATCTTTCTCCATCTGTTTTTTCAAGCCAGTCACTGGAATAGTGTATAAAACACTGGCGAGTTTTAAAGCAAACAAATCCACCTGAGGAGGAGATCCGAGAAAGACCTGCCTCAACATCCCCTGGCAGGAGTTCTCTGTCCTACAGGAGACAATCCCAGCTAAAAGCTTAGAGCAAAACCCTGCCAAGTCACAGGAGTTTCAGTTTCCTTTTTTGCTTTATATCATGCAAAAGGACAACCCCTTGAGCTGCCGCTCAAACCAAAAGAGCCACTTCAGTTGGGCATGGGCCAGGCTGTGGCCCTTTCGTGGACATGCAACCCACCACAAACTGTGGGCAGATGTGGTTGGGGCTCCCAGGTGATGGTAGCTGCTCTCAGTAGTGTCTGCGGGGGATACACTCCATCTGACCTGTGAGGACAATAACTGAGAGAAGGGAATTAAGATCTTAGGAAAAGAAAAAAGAAAAAAGAAAAAGCAGTAATTGAACAGATGTAAGTGAAACTCACTGAAGACACTTGAACAAAACGTAACAGGAGCAGAGGTCTGAGCAGCTGCCAAGGATACGTCTTCTCAAATGAAGGATGGAGCCAAGCATGAACACTTCCATTCACCACCCAGGCTGGACAGATGAGAGTCAGTTCAGAGCTGGAAACTCTGCCAAAGAGGCAGCAGATAAATGCTTGGGCACAGGATCTCACTAA
This sequence comes from Tinamus guttatus, assembly GCF_000705375.1. The sequence continues at coordinate 62,295 of NW_010578805.1, read as the reverse complement.
TGCAGCTCTGCAACTTCCAGAGCAGAATTGGCTTGCTGTTGCCTGGCTTGCAGAGTGGACAGAGAAGTTCACAGCTGCCTGCACCCATCTGTGTGGTTATGCCATAAGAGCCCTACTGAAGCTTTGCCCATCTATAGCAGCTGAGGAGCCTGCTGTGAATTTAAGGGATTAAAAAAGTTTGGCAGAACAAGTAAAACTATGAAGCAAAAGGAATGATTCAGTAACAGATTTGTGGAACACCCCCAGTTTTTGACATGTTAAATTAAGCTAATTTGTTAAATAAATTTTAGAGTCCAAGGGGAATAAATTATGACACAAAAAAATAACCAAAAGAAGAATATATTGTCAGAACTAGAGAGACCTTCAGTGCAAGGCTTTCAATGACCATGGGAAAGCAATGTTACTATGACTACTGCCAGCCAAATAACACCACCCTACCTTCTTAGATATTGCAAATGGGATCTGTGTTTCAGACTAGGTTGTTCTGGATTAGGGGTACAACACAAGGGCATCTTCCGTTTCCAGTGCTTCCATTACTCTGAGGAAGCCATGAACAATGGGATGAGGAGGAAACCTATGTTAAGAATATTCTCCAATGCAAAATGCCCTTTGAAATCAAGCATATACCCATTTCTTGTTCTTTCTGCCTCTCTCTGATAAAATACGTAACCAGAACAAAAGTTTAAAAACATGATTTTAAGTCTCCTTTATCCATGCAATGAGCCATACTTTCAAAGAAACTCTGGAAGGAGAAATAAGACCTGGCTGCATTATCATGTAGGACCTCAGCTTATGCAGTGCCGAACCATCAGTCTATGTTCCACCCACTGATTGCTGGTTCCAGGCACCTATATGCATGGTAGGCCATGATTCAGACCTTAGTGCTGACCTGGGGAATTTTTTGATTGCAAAGCAACAGCTAAAGTAAGACACCTAAGTGTTTAGCCTGAGAACAACACAGAGGATTTGACATGCAACTATACTTCTATGCAGGTTCCAGTGAAGTCAGTAAACTAATCTGCAGAAGTAAACATTCTGTGAAGAATTTCACCTCAAACTTAACTCATGGTGTTTCATGACCATGCATTTCTTCCTGAGATTCTCAGCATTCTTCCTTCACTGTCTCTTCTTAGATACTCAAGGCTCCTTCTGTACCTCAAATGATATATATGGGAATCTATATGAAATGGAATTATCCATATCCGCAAAGGTATTGGCACAGCCTACAATTTGGGACTTCTTAGATAGTATGATAGGATACTTCTTAGATAGTATATTAGATATGATATGATTATGATCATATGATATATGATATGATAAGATATGATAGTATATTAGATAGGTATATTAGATATTAGTATATATTAGATATGATACTTCTTAGCATGAAAGGATAAATATTTCTATGCTGAGCCAATTACATTAATATTTCAACAGGTAGGTGAAGCAATCAATAGGGAAAAGCAAAGAATAAAAGAAATCTCCACTTGTAAGACTGCTCCATCAGTCAGCAGTTACCATGTTACCTAAAATTCCCCCTGCATTCCTCTAATCCCATTTTCTATTCCACCAAGATTTTGATGTCAAATGCCCAAGAACACCTTCCTTGTTCCTAAATCAATTTTATCACATTGTGACATTAAGATAATTTATGTTTTAACAAGTATTTCCTCTTTACATCAAAAAATGATCTGTAAATAATTTAAGCTTGCGAGTGATCAGCCTAAGTAAGAACTGTATAACCTAAGCACCTTGTAGCATGCCCAGCTATAAGGCAATGGAGAGTATCCTTCCTATTGGGTATGTTATTCTGTTCTGGGAGAGAGGGCGTGATAAAGCGCCGAGATCAACTGAATGGATATCTACTGGCTGAACTATTCACATTGTACAGTAACATAGTTCATCCACAAACAATACTTCTTAAAATGTCTGTCAAAGTGTGTGTCTCTCCACTGATTATAGAGAAAGCCTCCTAATCTGATCACTTTAGGTAAGTGAACACAGGCGAGGTAAATGTAGACCCAGAACTGCTTTTAGAATAAGGTACTACTGAACAAAAACAAGAATCTCAGAAATGCTTCTATACTATTACTCACAGAACTAGAGGTAATGGCCACAAACTGAAACACCAAAAGTTCCGCATGAACTTAAGGAAAAATTTCTTAAGAGTGAGGGTGACAGAGCACTGGAACAGGCTGCCCAGAGAGGTTGTGGAGTCTCCTTCTCTGGAGATCTTCAAAACCCGCTTGGACGCAGTCTTGTGCCACATGCTCTAGGTGACCCTGCATGTGCAGGGGGGTTGGACTAGATGACCTCTAGAGGTCCCTTCCAACCTTAAGCATTCTATGATTCTATATATTTAGTACTTGAAGAAGGATTTAGGTGACAAAAACACTGTGTTTTTTTGGTTTTGGGTTTGTTTGTTTGTTTGTTTTCTCAAAGAGATTATTTATACCCTAAGAGTTATATGATAAAAAAATGAAGGGAGTGTGGAACTAAAACAAAGGTAGTCAGTTTTAATCTTTCATTCTGCTATTCAGCTAAAATCCAGGTCTAGTTGCTAAATGACAAGATCTGACTCTCAGGTTTGCACCATTTTAAATCAAGTGTATCTATCTCATTAGAGTGCGTAGGATTGGAGAGAGTGAGGATAATTGTGCCTAATTCAAAATACATGCAAATGGGCATAGGTCTCTTTATACTACTTGAGGATCTGCCAGCAGAATTTTCAGGGAATGCAATAGAGTTAGATTAGATTTAAGTAAATACTAATTCAAGCGAATTGTCTGTTAGGAATATAAGAGAAAGCTGAGCAGCATATGAGAATGCCAAAGCAAAATAAAGATTAGAACTCAGTTTATTCGTGTCTCCTTGCATTTACTAAGGTCATTTTCCTACCCAGAAATTAAATTAATATTTTCAGACTTTCACTTTGCTGGGTCTGTGTTTTGCCAAATAGCAGAAGTAGCTTCAGTTCATATCAGTTATGGATTCACCAAGGGGAAATCAGGAGTGCTCAGGAGTAGTCAGCATGGATTCACCAAGGGGAAATTATGCTTGACTAACCTGATAGCCTTCTACAATGGAATGACCAGATGGGTAGATGAGGGGAGAGTGGTGGATGTCATATATCTGGATTTCAGCAACACTTTTGACACAGTCCCTCACAGCAACCTCCTGAGCAAACTTCGGAAGTGTGGGTTAGATAACAAGAAGCTGAGGTGGATTAACAACTGGCTGGATGATAGAGCCCAAAGGGTGGTAATCAGTGGTGCAGAGTCAAGTTGGAGGCCTGTAGCGGTGTTCCTCAAGGGTCAGTCCTCGGTTCGGTCCTGTTCAATTTATTTATCAAAGATCTGGATGAAGGCACAGAGCGCTCCCTCAGCAAGTTTGCTGATGATACCAAACTGGGAGGAGTATCCGACAGCCCAGAGGGCTCTGCTGTCATCCAGAGGGACTTGTACAGACTGGACAACTGGGCGGTGAGAAACCTTATGAAATTCAACAAGGCCAAGTGCAAGGTCCTGCACCTGGGGAGGAATAACCCCAGTACAGGCTGGGGACTGACCTGCTGGAGAGCAGCTCTGTGGAGACCGCATCTGGAGTATTGTGTCCAGTTCTGGGCTCCACAGTATAAGAGGGATGTGAAGCTGCTGGAGAGAGTACAGCACAGGACCACAAGGATGATCAGGGGCCTGGAACATCTGCCCTATGTGGAAAGACTGAGAGAGTTGGGCCTCTTCAGCCTGAAGAAGAGAAGGCTGAGAGGGGATCCAATCAGTGTCTATATATATCTGAAGGGAGGGAGTGAAGAGGATGGGGCCGACCTCTTTTCAGTGGTGGCCACCGAAAGAACTAGAGGTAATGGCCACAAACTGAAACACCAAAAGTTCCACAGGAACTTAAGGAAAATTTTCTAAACAGTTGTGGAGTCTCCCTGGAACAGGCTGCCCGGAGAGGTTGTGGAGTCTCCTTCTCTGGAGATCTTCAAAACCTGCTTGGATGCAGTCCTGTGCCACGTGCTCTAGGTGACCCTGCGTGTGCAGGGGGGTTGGACTAGATGACCTCTAGAGGTCCCTTCCAATCTTAAGCATTCTATGATTCTATGAAAAGATTAACGACTGTATGCACTCCTACTAAGAACTAAGCTTGTTTTTGACATAAAAATATGACCAAAATATTGCAAATCTATTTAAACTTAAAAATAGGTAAGATTCCATAATATCTGACTTTATGCTTCTTCAGATTTTTTTTATATCAAGGTTATCACAAAAAAAAAATTAAATACTCAGACATGTTTGCACTGAACATTTTCGACATACTGCACAAATAGCAAGCTTGAATACTTCTAATTACAGGACACACTCCCATACAGGAACCACAGTAACCACAGTACAAGAGGGATGTGGAGCTGCTGGAGAGAGTCCAGCGCAGGGCTACAAGGATGATCAGGGGCCTGGAACATCTGCCCTATGAGGAGAGGCTGAGGGAGCTGGGCCTGTTCAGCCTGGAGAAGAGAAGGCTGAGAGGAGAGCTGATCCGTGTCTATAAGTACCTCAAGGGAGGCAGTGAGGAGGATGGTGCTGGCTGCTTTTCACTGGTGGCCTCTGATAGAACTAGAGGAAACAGCCGGAAACTGAAGCACCAGAAGTGCCACATGAACTTAAGGAAAAATTTCTTAACAGTGAGGGTGACAGAGCCCTGGAACAGGCTGCCCAGAGAGGTTGTGGAGTCTCCTTCTCTGGAGATCTTCAAAACCCGTTTGGACGCAGTCCTGTGCCACGTGCTCTAGGTGTCCCTGCGTATGCAGGGGGGTTGGACTAGATGATCTCTAGAGGTCCTTCCAACCCTAAGCATTCTATGATTCTATGATTCTATGATTCTATCTGTTGTTTAATAGCACAAACGAGGTAAGCGGAAAAGGGAGTGAAAACTACCCACTTATCTGAAACCACCAAAAAGGAAAAGTATGTTTCTGGTTTTTTATGCAAATTGTGATGTGATCATTATCAAGTTCAGGCTGTCAGTGTTCTGCTTCAAAAGTTGAAAAGTAATTTCTAATTGGTCAATCATTTTCTGTATTTCAGGATAGACAGGGCTCACTGAGAATTTAGAGACAGCTGCAGGAAAATATTGCAAGTGGGTCCAGCTCACCAAATAACTACATTTCCTAAGGGGGTCTATGGTCTTTTAAAGTCAATGCAGAGAGACAGACATATCCAGAAGCTAATTAATCCAGGCTATAAAAAATAGGATCAATAGGATATGCTGAAATATTATCTGGATATTAGGTCTTTTCACCAGCTGTAGAAGGAACTTGCGCAAGTAGTTGAGCTAGACACCTAATGCTTAGAAAACTAACGAAAGTAAAAGTGAATGTCCTACTTTGCAGGGCACGTGATTGGTGAACACCAATCAAAAAGAGAGTTGTCCATGATTCTTGTCTGGAGGAAGGCAAGGAAAAAGAAACCCCCCTTCTATGAACTGAGTATGACTGCAATAATGAAGTTGCTTTCCTCCGTGTTTCACTAGTGTATGTTGACCTTCCTCTTTTAGGCCTCAATACCAGTCATCAGATCAGCAAGAGCAATGGCTATGTGATGATGCACTGAAAAATCCTTGCAGAAGAGTCCTCATCTTAGGCTCCATGGACTGGTTTTGTTCCCAGATTACGCTGGAGTTCTCACTGATAAACTTTACTTCCTTTAAACCAGGACCAGAAGTTGTCCTCAAACACAACTAACGCCTTGGCTCTTTTGACCAGGAAAACTTTCTGGACCTATTTTCCTTGTCCAAGAAATTTGCCCAGTATTAATCCATTTCACTCTAGCCTTTGTTTTAATTAGTTTTTCTCACCACAGAGGAGAAAATCTTCCCTCGCTTTTCTTCCTCAGCACATTTGACCAATCTTCTTACTTCTCCTTCACAACAGATGCAGCACATGTCAAGTTCCTTCTTTCTTCCCCTCAAATAGGAAAGAACTCAAGTTTCTTCCTCACAACCCACATACTCTAAGCTTTCCCTCTCAAAAGAGTGAATAGCAGCTCAGCACATCTGAACCTTAGCTATCTGAGTATTTATACAGAATCTGTTGCCCAGAAAACTCCCTTCCTTCAGAAGACTTCATCATTAGCAATGCAAGGCACATTTCTTTGAGATGGTGCTAAAAGTTCACTTTTGCCAACAGCTGTGGTTAAAACATCTGTTATACACCACAGGCTCCTATATCACAAAATATCCTGCAATTTGGAATGACTGGTAACATCTGCTCTCAAGAGACTAAAGCACGAAGCAGTAGGTGAAGGTCAGAGTGAGAGGGATGGATGAGGGAAGGAAATGCAAGAGCTTTCTCCTGTGCTGCTTTTGGCTCTAACTACCACTGTGCTTCATTCAGCTACACAAGTACTAACATTTCTCACAATCATACTCCTACTACCCCCTACCACTACCGAAATCAACCAGCTACTTGATAGCTCAGAAGTTTGGGGAACAACTGACTTACCCCATTTCACCCTTTAACACCCATTCACCCTCCTTGTTTAATTCTACAATGTTTTATTTTTCGCTACAGCTGCAGTAAAACCCACAAAAGGAAAAACACACAATACCATGCATAGCAAGTTGAAGACTTTTAATCATAAGATTTCATCCTTACATAAATATAGGTGTTAATACGTCTAATTATATAAGGATTAATCCTACTAACTGTGGTGTTCTGGAACTACTTATGTTCCAGCTGTGTTATTTAAAGGTCTCATTCACAGCTTTAATATTTGCATTAGACTTTCCAAAAATGTTCAGGATCTTTCTTCATCACTCAGTGCTCTTTGCTTACTCTTCCTTAAACTATCTTCTTTTACTGAGTCCTCACCTCTCTTATTGGCTTCCAGCCTCCCTCCTTTTCCATTAGAATATAACACCATGTTGATGCACAAAGTTTTTTATGTAAATTTACTAGAGACTTGTATAGTCATACATGAATAAACACTTTATCAACCGTAATATCAAACAGTTTAATATGCAATTATGTGTTGCAATAAGCAGCATTATTGAAATATTTCAGGGATTCTCCTGATGTTTAATGAGGTGCATTGAAAAACATAATACCAATGTGGGGCTGGTGACATTGTACAGGCTTTGCTTTAGGTTATAGGCCAAATGTCTGCAGATTTATTCAAGGAGGCTTTTCATTCATTAACCTCTTACATACATCCAGACAGATGGTTATGAGTATCTGGGGGCTAACTGTGGATTTACAATAAAGAAAACAGTGAGAACACACAACAGGTATTTTTAAACCTGACACAAAACCTGTTGAAGTTTTTTAATTTAAAGAAATTCTTAGTCTTGCCTTGAGAGAACACTTCCTTCACTGTCTTCTGTGAGCATCAAGGTCAGGATAAGGATGTTGAAAGGCCTGGGAAAGAG
>NW_010578805.1:16431-54854 GCF_000705375.1 Tinamus guttatus | reverse complement strand
AGTGCTGAAAGAAAAGTGATTGTGATATGGATAGAGATTGTGATAAATTCACAGTTAAAAATAGCTAGAAAACCAGCCAATAAATTACACTTATGGAGATATCAAAAATATTCCCAGACCGAATTTCTGAAACAGCAGAAAGATGTCTGAGAGCAGTATTAACAACAGGACTCTGGACTACACAACAAACAGAATAACAACACACCTGGGTCAGAATGATCATGTGTACAATGGAGCATGAGGATGACTGTTACTACAGCTAGTCTACTGTATCTATTCCTAGCTAGTTAAAGCTTGTTCTCCAGATGTTCCAGAAAATCATGACTACCATAGATTCAAGGCTACGAAACTTTTTTTGTGACTGTACAAATCCTGGAAAGTAGATAATTAGACATTCTCTACTCATTTTCAGTGATATATGATCAAAACATTTAGCTCAGAGTATGCATGTTCCTCTTATTTTTGATGCATGTCTATGCTATTTGAATAGAGATTTCTCTGGGAAGCTTTCAAATGACTTTCTATGCATCCATTTACTGACTACTGCCAAAAGCATATTTTAAAATAATTTTCAGTAAAAGATCAAAAAAAAATTGTAGGAAAATTGGTTTTAGTTATAGCTTGGGACATTATTTTGTGTTTTGGCAGGAAGTTTTTTAAGTGTTTCAAATCCAGATTTCTGTATCCTACTGCATCATCCACTAACACTATAAGCTGCTTCTGATTTTTCTATTGCTTCTTAAATCAAGAGGTAAAATTAGTTCGAACTAGAGTGATTTGTGCAATCATTTCAAATGCATGCAGAAGTTGACAATCCATCTAAAATACACACATACACACACAGAGGGAGAGAAAGACAGAAAAGAAGACAAAAAAGAAAGAGGGGGGGATAAGAAACAGGATAAGAAAGAGAAGGGTTGGAAGGGATGAAGGAATGGATGAAGGGAGGGGGAGAGAAAGAGTTGAAGATGGCTTTTTAGAAACTCTCTAGAAAAATTCCTCTGAATTACCTGAAATCACTGAAGGAGTAAAGATTCCCATGGAAACAAATGCCATATTACTGCACACAGACTAAAGTAATGCTCACTCAGGATGCTGCAATTCACTAAGAAGTCAGCTATTACTAAAGCAGATGAAAAGTCCATAACAAAGCATGGCCCAGTGGCAATATCCTTAACAGCTTGAGAGGAATATGTAGCGTCTAAGCCTCCTGCAAAGGTTAATAATGGCATAGACAATAATGGAATAATAATTTGTTTTATTGAGAAGAAATTCTAGCCTATGCTTTCTTAAGCACATCTTACATTAATGTTAAAAATTATATTCAGTTATTCACTTTTCATAGTTCAGCAGAGAATCAGGACAATAGGCTTGTGGAGAATTACTGGGCTAAAATCTACAAAGAAAAATGCTCAGATAGATGGTTTAAAACACAAGTATTGCACCTACCTCTACATTAGCTATGTAATGTCACTATGTACAATAGTATATATATATTTTGATTGAAAACTAAGCCACTTAGGTTAAAAAATGTGCTCTTTGTGATCAGTTATTTTTGCCATTTCGCAGTGTAATCCCCTGCAGCAGGTCACCAAGGTTCTTACTGGGCAAATGATATCACCTATACCAATGATACCACCTTACATCAAAGTCAAATCCTGCCCTCCCTGCGAAAAGCAAGAAGAAATGAAGGCCAAGAGATGGTAAAAGCAACTGTTAAAGCAGCTGTCATATCCTATAGTTATAACACCTGTACAGTACAAGTGTGTTCCCCTCAGTCTCTAAGGTTTCTAAGGAAATACTGTGCTAATGACTACAGTTTGTTCATGTGAGCCACGTTTTCTAGTCTAGGCCACCACACGGTAGGCTCAGGACAACTCCTTATGCTCCCCTATTTAATACATTTATGTCCTTCTCCTGGGGAAATCACTGAGAGTCGGTGGCAGCATCAGACAGGGACGTGGTTCCCCAGTGATGCCTTCCAAGAGACATGAGACACACCAAGAGCCACAGAGCGAGTGGCGTTATACAGAATACACCACTGGCAAAGGTAACCTCACACAGCACCACTAAACAGCTTCCTTCTAGTTTTCTATTTCTTTTGAAACTGGTAATTTGCATTTGATCTGCAACAAACATACAATAATCTGGAAGGAAGTAGGCACAATCATTTAATAAAATAAACACCCTTTTGGATGAAAGCTAATTGAACCTGACATTTGCAATTACTCACTGTGATCACTGAGGTAAGCGAGGGATAGGAACTGTATTAAATTGAATTGCAGCAACACAGTAGATGCACAGGATGTGCCTGTGCTAGTCTCTATTACGGAAAAAAGAAATAACTCATTTGGTGAAGGTTGCGCTAAAGTGATGCAGGGCAAGTTCCTGAGGGAGAACTCCCCATTTCATAGCTAGCATCAACACAGCTGTCCCATGCAGTGGTACAGTGACAAATGCCTAGGAGAATGCCCTGCTCCAGTCTGCTCTGAGATCCCACCAGAGGAAGAAAGGGGTCAAAAGGATGGGTTGAAGGATTTTGCCCTACAGTACAGACAACCAAACAACTGCAGACAGCCAAGCAATGACAGACTGTGTGCTGCAGTTACTTCCTGCCACACTGGGTGCCACTTCCTGACCTGGCATATACCGAACACGTAGAGATAAATGGGTCAGAAAGTGCTGGGGCTATAAGAGACAGAGGGTAGATGTGGAATGAAATCTGAGATCATTTGATTAAAGTCTTCTCAAGACACAGCCCAGATGCAATCAATCTACTTATCCATTTCTCAGTGTCTTACAACACATGCTTGCATGAAACACTTGTTTTTTAGTGCCTGGTTTAATTTATGTCACTAACACGAATGCCAAAAACATTGCTTTTGTCTTTCTCCAAGGGCTGCTGTAAATTCCAATTCACAGTTATATTGCCTCTAAATCCTATTAGAGCCCCGCATTCTCCCTACAATAAGGTTAATGGAGAAAATATAAGCTTGAAAACAAAATTAAAAATATCTTAGCTTCCTAGATTATTTGATTCTTTCTCAGTTAAATAATTAATGATGCAACAGCCAGACACTTGCCAGCCATGGGGTGTTTTTAAATTGACTGCACTGAAATAAATCTGTCTTAATTAAAATTGCAGAATCACAGAATAGTTGAGCTTGAAAGACCCTCTCTAGAGGTCATATAATCCAACCTCCTGCTCAAGCAGGGTCAGCTAAAGCACTTCACCCAGGGCCATGTCCAGATGGTTTTTGAATATCTCCAAAGATGGAGATTCCACAGCCTCTCTGAGCAAACTGTTCCAGTGCTTAGCTAGCCACACAGGCCTTTGAGATCATCGAGTCCAACCGTAAGTCCCTCAACAGCATACCTGTTCAACCATGTGCCTAATCGCCTCCTGGCAAGGGCACCATTGAAAAGAGTCTGGCACCATCACCCTTACGCCATCCCTTCAGATACTTATGCACATTGACGAGATTCGCCCCGAGCTTACTCTTCTCCAAGCTGAACAGCTCCAGCTCTCTCAGCCTCTCCATATATGTATCTATATGCTTCAATCCCTTAGTCATCTCATTGGTCCTTTGTTGGACTCACTCTAGTAGCTCTCTTGTACTGGGGATCCAGGAGTACTGGACACAGGCGTGATCTTACCACGGCTGAGTAGAATGGATGACCTCCCTTGGACCTGCTGTTAACCCTCTTTCAAATGCAGTCTCTCCCTTACTATCATCTCCATTTCACAGCTATTAATGCTAGACACATTAGCATCTGCATGAGCTTCTAGATGAAATTCTTCAATTTTACCTGGAGTAACTTCAGCCATTCTTAGTATGCAGACCTAGCAATTGATGTCATTATTCTTCAAAGAAATGAAGTGTGCTCAGAATACATGCAGTAGGAAGCATCTTCAGCATATGTTAGCAGCTATGGCTAAGGCTAATCATATCTCTACTTTCAAAACAGAACAAACAAGGAAGTTCCATTATGTTTAGCATATCTGTGACACTGTAAAAGAATATTTTTGACTCAAGCCAATGCACTAAATATGGCCTGTATTTGAAGTTAATCTCTTGCATGGCTCATATAATAGAAGCACCTTTCTCAGTTGCTATGAAACTGTCAAAGTCAGAGAAAGGGAACAAACTTTCAAAAGCTGTGTGGCCTGGGAATGCTAACAGAACAGGGGGCCTTTCTTTAGATCATTCCTCCCTTATGAGCATGCTGGGTTTGCATTGTTATGCACAACAGCTACAGAAAAATGATTTGCACTCCTTCTGCTCTGCCTCTATAGGTAGAACTACTACTGTTTTATACAGTTGGATAACATCTCACCTACTGCATGTTGCACTATTCACTGCTCTTTTCCAGTACATCTATATGTCTTAGTGTGGTTGTCACACCCAGATCCACAAAGCTCAGATTCAACAAAAGGTTCTGAGTATCCAAAAGCATGTCTAGGTTTTTTGCTTACCTTTTTTTCCCAGAGACTGTACTCGAGCCACTTCAAATCCACAGTGGTGGCTAGTATCCCTACAAATTAGAGGAAAAGGGAGACTTGCCAAAATCTTGTGCCATTTGAGCACTTCAGAAATGTGCTACTAGAGCAAGCTGAAATCTGCAGGAGTCAAGTGCTTAAAACCTTTCAATAGCACCCAAAACCTTTCAATAACTGCAACAGCAGTGCATTTGTAGTCATAGTGGCTAAAGGCTGTGAACAAAGCAGGAACTTGAACAAGAGGTGGACATTCAAGCGGATCCTTTTTACCTTCAAGTAAGGCTGACCAGGGTCTAGAAAAATGGCCATACCTAAAGGAAATTAAGTTAAATCCTTACTTCAGCAAGAAGGTGCAACAGTGAATTCAGTACAATGTAGAGACTCTTTAGTCCATTTAAAGAGCATCAGTTAAGACTGTACATTTTCAGAAAAGGACCAGTTCTTATATCTGATCTAAGGCATTTCTGTTACTATGCCTTACAAAATTAGCCAAATTAGACAGAGAGCTTAACTAACATTTGAATGATAATGTATTTTCATTTTAATACGCCTCATCTCCATAGATTCCAAATAGGAATCAAAGTGATGTGTAGATGATGCAAAGGAATTTGTTACTGTGAGTTTGAACCAATGAAAATAGGAACTTGCAATGTCAAGGTGCTCTAGCCACCTCTTCACAATCTACCAAGCACAGCACACTACTGTGCTTCCTTAGAAGCCACAGAATAACTTATGTACTAAGCAAACATAAAACCTTCCTTAAATTCTGCAAAATGACCAAATTGAAAGAAAAATAAAAAGACAAAAAGAAGTCAATTACGTATGTCATGGATCAAAGGGATGCCAAATAAATGAAGTCATGTCAGAGAAAAGATTTAAGAAAAAAAGTGAAAGAAAAACTATTATTCCACTTGCTCAGTGGTGGGTGCCAGTTGCTTTCCCATCACAGCTACACACAAAAACACCCCATTTTAAAATGAAACCATAAAGCCACAAGAGCAGATATAATTAAACTTCTTACAATTGCTTGGAAATCTTATTTTCTCCAAGCTGAAGGTACTTATTTTTGTGTCCACTGTTTGAATTCCTAAATGTGATTTATAAACATTTTATATTATCCTAATCTGTCCTTGTTATACTGCAGCAATGGCAAGCGTACATAGAAATTGTAATGAAGCACTCACCAGAAACTGTAAACACAGAGGATGCTGAGGTATCATGTACAGTACTGATAGAGGTTAATACTTTCCACAGTCATTAGGTTTGGATTTGTGGATGTCTGCACAGTAGCCAATTCAGATAAAATTCAATTGTACACTGGCAGCCCATGAAAAGCTTATGCATCATTGAATCTCACAGGCATACCTGGGTCTTAATGAGATAAAATTCATCCCTGTGTAGAACAACCTTTAACCATGCCCTGGGCCCATTACCTTGGTTTGCCTGAGGGACAGGATGGGGGCGACGAGGGCTGTTTATGCCTGTATGAATCTCTGCAGAGGGAATTTTCTTCACCCCTTTAGAAATATTAAGAATATGTCCATTTAAAGTGCTAGAACAGAAGAAAGCTAAGGGCCTATCTTTCCTTCAGTGATCCATAATGGCTTGTGCAGGGAGAGCCTATGGGGGCATGGAAGCACGCAGGATTCAACAAGACACCACACACAGAGAAACACACAGACACACGCAAAAATTACAAGAACTAAGTAAACTTGCCAAAATACCATAGCTCAACTAGAAGTGCCAAAGATAGCTAGGTTACAATTCAGGCTTGCTCTGGCTTAGGTGCACTCATGTTCTGTGCTTTACCCTAAAAAACAACTGTACTACGAGTGAGAGCAAATATGAGAGCAAAAAAATAGAGGAAGAATGAAAAAAAAGATACAAAAAATATATACGGAGAGAAAATAGAAGAACAAAAAAGGATAGGAAGGAGGAAAAGTCTTTTTTGCTGTTGTTCTTTACTAACCAACGTATACTTTTGCTTAGCTTTCTGAGGTAGAAAATATAAATCAGACAAAAAACAATTTTTAGCAAGTATTTTGCAAAAAAATGCAAAATAAACATGTCAAAACTATTGCAGATTTAGTTCAGTGATGCCTAATTGTTTAAAGGATGAAAAGTTTGCCAAGAGAGGTTGTGGAGTCTCCTTCTCTGGAGATCTTCCAAATCCACTTGGACGCAGTCCTGTGCCACGTGCTCTAGGTGACCCTGCGTGTGCAGGGGGGTTGGACTAGATGACCTCTAGAGGTCCCTTCCAACCTTAAGCATTCTATGATTCTATGAATTCTAGAATGATCCAGTCATTTTATTTCAACATATATTTGGAAACAAAACCTTTATCTTTACAGTGCAAACTTTTTTTACAATTTCTAATTAACTTTTTTTTCCTATTTAATCCCTGCTTTTCACACAAAACATATTTAAAATTAATTTTACATTTACTCAAAATTCAATGTTTGGTTAAACTCCAAATGATAAATTTTTCAAATCTAGAAAAAAATTTTGTTTCTTTTTGTCACAAAATTCTATTTTATTTTTCAAAATTACTAACTAAAGCTGCTCTTTATCTTAGCAGAAATTCCACCAGGACTGAATATTCCCATCTGTTTCATTTCTCTTTAAAGGGAAAAGTACCACCTCAACTTTTGTTTCAGTACCTAAGTGGAAATAAATAGTCACTGAGAGCTGATGTCTTCAAGGAAAAATATTAGTAGAGTATAGGGAAAATGGATTCTGATATTCTTTAGTAAAGTTGCATTTTCCCTTGATCCCAGTATATTTCTTTAAAAGAGGAGTGAGGTCACACTACAGTGTTAAGAAACTCTGTGGTGTTTCCAAGCTTTCTGTGTAGCTACAAAGAATTTGATGGCTTTTAAATTAAGTGAAGACACTTATTAATCCTGCATTTGACAAGAAAAGATATGCATAAACATCCATTTGTTATGGTCATCGTAATTCTGCATTTTCATAATTTTCAACCACAAAATTGTATCTTTTAAAAATAAAATTGTTATGCTATGTATTTTAAAATGCAGAAAAAAACAAAAATACAAAAAGAAGCAAAATACAAAGCACACATTTCATGAGAACAGAAGCCACAAGATGAGAACTTTCTAATAAGAGTATCTAATTCCTGCATGATAGTATCTTTCATTATTGTTAAAGCTATTAGATGTGCACTGCCTCTAAGCTAATGTGAGTTTTAGATGCTTAACTATATTTCCTTTTCTTTGTGTCATCTAACACACCAAATCATTTCATAATCCACTAATCATAAATGGTGTATGTTCTACTTTTAACAAATGTTACCCTAATCAGAATTTATGGCCTTTACTTAGAATTACACCACAAGGTAGAATTACAAAAATAATAGTCACTACTCCTACAGTACAACTCAAAATAAGAACACCTGCACTTCTTGGTTTTAGTCTTCTCACTTTTAATAACATTTCGAAAATAATAGCTGTCCATTTTTCAGGCTATTTGCACAGCTCCTGCCAGCAAAATCGTCAATTTTTTTAAGAAGGACAGATTATAGCCTGTCAGAAAAGCTGAAATTGAGCCAATGATAGCCCAAAAGCTATTCCAGCTTCTGAAAACATATTGCTATGCTAATGCATTTTTCCTTGGCAGCTTGTTACTGGAAACTTAGCTGCTACACAGGTATATCTTTTGTAGAAGATGGATTAGAAAGCTCTTTACAGGAAGCATTAATTTTTGGTTTCAAGGTTTGACTGAGGAGGTAGGTTCTTGAGTTATTCTTAGGACAGTTTTGCTTTCATAGCGAGGCAGATGAGTTTATATTCAAGTACATAGTTCCATTATACTCCCCACATTTCACTTTGTTACTTGCAAGTAGCAATCATGCCTCTTCAATAGTTAAAGTAAATGGCTGCAAAAGTTGAACACTTTTGCAAAAGTTGAACAAGTGTCTACTGAATTAACTAAACCTTCACACAAGATACAGCAAGATCAATGTTGAAATTTGAATAACAAACATAAAGGATAACATTGTTGTAAGGAATTAATTACATAGTTTTCCAAATGACCCAATGAAAATGAAAGAACATACGATACATATCTTTAGGATATTTCCTAAGGATACTTCAAAGCAATTTCAACTTGAATTCAAACACCTTTTCTCATACTCTTCCCCCACGCTCAGTTTCACCATCTCAACACTCAGGGCTTACTTTAACACAAACCCATGCTTTGCATTACACCTTTGCAGAACAAGCATGTCAGTGCAAGTTACACTGTTCCCATTCTGACTTGAGAGATTTTTATGCCTACCTTGGCATTCAGATGTAAATAACTACACAGAGTAGAAAGCAGCAGGTTAATGGACCTCTTAACATTGAAAAATATCACTGCTGTTCCACACTTCCCAAAATCTCCAGTGCTATCCCAGTCTGACTATATCTCTTTTTCTCCTTTCTCTCTACAAGGTCCTGCACAATCACCCGCTCCATTTTAGTGCAGCAAAGTCCTTGGCTTAGTGTTTTGAAAATACTGTCCCTTCATGATGAGCTATTCCTTTATACACCCTTACATGCTATCTCCTTTATTGGTCTGACCTCGGACAATCAGTCACTGTGCCAGCATTTCAAACAAGCTATCAGATGGCCCTAAAAGTTTACGACCACTCACTTTATTTGTGACAGTTTCCACTGGGTACATGCCATTCTTCCCAGAGCTAACAGGTAACACTGGCTTATTCTGTTCCTCTGATTGCAAGGCAAGACAAGAACCTGTTATGGCAGGTCAAAGGGGAGAAACGACCGGATTTTTAGATCAATCTATAGGGACCTGATTGAGTTAATTTAAATAACTGGCAAAAAGCCCACTGCAGCTTTAGTTATGATGAATTCTCAGATTATTACAGGAGCAGATGGACTTTGTCCTGTAAGTAATTTTGTATTCTCCGGAGTGGACAGGGGGCCCATTGAACCATCTGTTTTGTTGTTGCTCCAGATAGTGTCTTATTACTGGAGATAGCTGCTGTTATACTACTTGATTCCCCGAGGCCTGCTCCACATCAGCTTGCTCAGACACGAGATGCCCTCTTGTTTCATGTAATAAACAACTGCATTTGCTACCGCAACCTGTCGTGTTCCTCTAGTTTTTCTGTCTTCACAGTCCAGTGTGTTTCTTTGCTTGTTTTAGCCCCTGAAAACGTGTTGGAAAGAGCAATAAATTAGCATTCTGGTGGTTCATAAAGGGACGAAGATGAAGGGACAGCACTGTGACCTTGACCAATGCTCGCATTGCATAGCTTAGGCAGATATTATTGCTAAAGGGCCAATGTTTGCAAAGTATTTGTTACATTAAAGTTGATGTTTATGCACAGACCTTGAGTGTCATTTCAATTATTCCGTACTGAGGGGATTTGCAAACCTGAACCACACTCCCCTTTTGGAGGTGAGATGTGGTATATTGATACCTCTTCCCCACTCCCAGAGGTGGGACATGGCATGGTGCCCTCAGCACAGCCAAGAGTTAGTTTTATAATTTCTTGCTCTTCCAAAGCATTTTTAAATAGCTTCTTACACAGAGGTCAGCATCATTATCTCCATTCTACAAATGGTGAAATTTTGGTTCATACACTGACCAGGATCAGAGTGTAAAAATAGGAAGTTCAGAGATACAATAGGGTGAAAAGAAACAGAAGGAAAATGGTACATTAATCTACAAATTCATTTAATATAAGCCTATCCCTGAAGGCAAGCAGTACCAGAAATAAAGAGAACCTAAAAGTTCTTCTATATGGCCAAAACTAGGATTTAGTTGCTATGGCAGAGAGTTGGTGGGGTAATTCTTATGGCCAAACATAAAAAGAAACACAGCCATATCAGAAGAACATACAGCAAAAGAAGGGACAAGGATGTTATTCTAATGAATGTAGGATACTTCTTACTTCAGATTATACATAAAGAGAGACCTGCTGAGCTCTCTGGGTTATGATTAAAGACTCAATATCTTTGGAAGATTTGAAGTTTTACCAAAGAAGTCTTTTAACATTAGTACGAATCAGCACAGTCATCTAATGTCCTGTTAACTTTCTATTTCACAGGTCCATTATTTCCTGGAAATATACATAAATAATTGGAAGTGGGACCTATTTCAACGGAGGAACTACAACAACAGTTTTATTAAAGACCTTGTGTCTGCCAAGAAATTCCCCAAAAAATGTAAAACTATCTGAAAGAAATTAAATAACAAATCAGCTGCACTACTCACTGGTGAGGCATTCACACTGGGTGAAGGCTCTAGTCAGTATGATTCACTGAGCTTGGCTTTATCTTTAACTTACACTGTCATCTGTGAATGGATGTACGATACTTCTCTGGAACTCATTGTTCCACCTTTTGGACCATCTTAGCTAATCATCTCAGCTGATTTTTTCATTATGAGGTGAATGACATGCTTCATTGCTCTCACCATGGTTGAAGATACACCAATCAGATCTCTATATTTCTATGAATGTGACATACTCCTGAAAAAACCTATCAATGGAGAATCAATTTTTTGTTATTAAAATCTGTGAAATTAACTAATTTAAATTCCATATGGCCCAGTGACTCAGATAACATGAATAGAATTTTTTTCCTTTTTATTAATAAAATAGTTTTGTTGAACACCAGGGCAATTAATAACAAGGCCTATATTAAAAAGCTTTTTATGAAGGATATAGGCTTTTAATTTTCATGTCTATCTGAAAGGAGCCTGAGATTTGAGAGCAAGTTTTTTTCTTTCTTTTTTTCTATCTTTTTTATCATTAATTGCTGTGATAGAAATTTTCAGGAAATACAGTGCTCTCTATCAGCATTTTTCTGTGTTTAGGGGCCGGTACATCATTATGTATATTAATATATTTGTATCAACCTGCAATCCATTCATTTTTCCCAGAGAAAACTTGGGCATGCAGTTGACTCATATGACTGACAACAATGCCTCCAAAATAGCATCCATGAGAGACAATGAGGAACTAGGCTGAAGCTCAGGGAGTTTAACCTAAGTCCCAGGTCAAAACTGACATGGGCCTTCTGTCCACTATGATTTCATCCCTAATCACTTGGCATTTAATTAACAATTCTGTTCACTATTCTGTCTAAATGTTTGGGGGACTGGGGTCATTAGTACATATCTCAAAGGATCAAATTCTAAATTAAATCTTGTTATTTTTCAAGGAAGTGGCTTTTAATTTTCTGAATGTAAAGTCTTGTAATTTATATTCCACGGTATCCTCTGGGGGCTTTCTCACTTACTAGCGATAATCATCTCACTTGGCTGACACCTCATAACTTCACTGGTAACTTAGCAAATTCTAAATTGCTGTAAGGTTATCTTTTGTCCTGCTACCCTTATGAAAAGCTGCATATCAGGCACATTTATAACGCTACTGATATACACATTGTTCAGGTATAGTGTTCTTCAGCTCTTCAGAGATTGCTGATGGATTAAAAATAGTAGAGAGAATTAAATACAAATTAAAACACATTCCATTTTCATCTTGGTAGCACAACTTAGTTATATTCCTTATTACTTCAGCTGCACTAGAAATATGCTAGTATAAATCTACTCCGGAAAATGATTCAAAACATCTTCATCTTAAAATTATGCTTTTAATCAAACATTAAGAAGGGTTAGTAAGTTTTTGATGGTATTGATTTTCTGCTATTTACACCTCTGTCTGTGGGTACTCAGAGGACACCAGATTTCACCTGAGGATTGGCACCTTCATATGCACATGCAACAGTGAGTAGTTTGCCATGGATTTAGGAACTGATGTTCCTTTTGGGAACTGAAGTTTTTGGTGAATGGCAAAACTCTCAACAAGTTCTTTAAACAATTGATTGCTTTGAAAGGTACAGAAATAAAGTTCTTAGCAGAGGGGTAACAATTAAGTGAACATTATATATGCTAAGCCCTTCTTTTTTGGTAGACAGTCCGAGGTGACTGGAATAGGTGAATGGCACATCTCTAAACTGCCCAGACTCTTCAGTATTGATCAGAACACACCAGACATGGAATGAACACACACCCTGAGGCCCAAGGCCTGAAGGCGGGATGACGGCAGTTCCCCAAAGCTGCGGAGACTGATCTGGAAATAAAGGCAAGGTCTGGGCAACCTTGATAGCCTGAGCATGTTGAGGTACCAAGAGTACTACCCACATGGAAAATACCAGAACTAATATCAGTAGATCTATTTTAGCTTGTGTGATATACCTATGAAGAGAAGAGCCATAAGGAAATTGCATAAGAATTTCTCAATCATAGATTGAAGATGCCTCCCAAGAAATGATGTGATAACAGATGTAATCTAGACAAAAGCAGTGCTACCTCTTGTTTGTATCTAAGGCAAACCTCAGGACACACTGCCATGGCAGATGGCATTGTCCCATAACATCTGCTATAGCCTTTCTCTTGGTAGCATCTCATGGGCTAGGACCATGCGAAGATGAGTATGAAGACAGTACCAAGCTCAGACTTACAGCATCCCAACAAAAGGGAGGGATGTTTTCATCATCTTGTTTGTTGAAGTAAGACACTGTCTGTGCCAGAAATGTCCTTCAAGCACTCTAAATCTGATGCTCTAAGGTGTTGAATGTGGATGAATCTCAGCAGGTGATCAGAGGTGTTCTGGCAACATTTCATACATCTAACCCTACATGTTAAAGTCAGCCTGTCTAACCCTACATGTAAAGAAAGCCTGAAATACTGAGGGGTCTTGCCACCACTGTAGGTACAGGATATGATCTTTCAGGGAAGACTCTCTATTGCTTGCGTGTCCAGAACAGCATACATTAGGATTGCCAGAAAAGCAAAAATATATAAATATATATATATATATTTAGCCAACATAAATGCACATGCACATTGAAGAGGGGAATGAAACCGTTAAGGAACTTTTGCAGTATCACAAAATCTTTTTCTAAGATGCCAAATTATGAACAGGAAAAAATGGTCATATTCTGAAAAATGAAGATACTTTTGACCATATTTCCCATACACAATGTGCAACCAAAGATAATGTGCAATCATTTGAAACCATAGAATTTTTATTATTATTATTATTACTACTATTGGCCTGGATTACTTTTCTACAGGAAAAAATAATAACATACATGTGTCTGTGTAGACATACATAAAGATAGATAATGAAAGAAAGGAAGGTTAGTTAATAATAGTGATGAGTTGCATACAGTAAGACAATGGAAACAGCTGAGATATGCAGTTAATAAATTTCTTAAATGATAGCCTAATAGTATGAGAACTGGGCTAATACCCACCAGCTTTCATTTCTTATTCACTTGATCCCAGATAGCAATACAATTTTTTTCTTTTTTCTCTTATCACAACTTAAAATGCATTAATTTATAGCCCACTCTATCTAACTGATACTGACAGCTGTTGGCATCTTAGCACAATCTTAATATACTGAAACTGCTGGTCAGTTCAGAGACAGCTTTAATAAGCAGCTTGCCACATTCAAACTCATTCAAGCAGAACTTCCTTCTTTTTATTTATAGCCATTATTTGATAACAGTGATCATAGTGCAATATATTTTACTTGAGCAGATGAACACCTATTTAGAAATAAGACTTAGGGAAACAAGTTTCTGAAAAAAAAATCAGCTATAAAAAAGGCAACCAGGATTTTATAACTAACTTGAGTGACTCAAGGGCAACATAATCCAGTACACATACTCATTCACAAAATAAATGAACAAGAACACAGTGGTTCAGAAAACAGTTTTTTCTGTATGTCACAATCTTTCCTATAATAATGCAACACATACTGAAGAGTAGGGAACAAAAATATTTGGGGGTCATTTAAATTTTCTGATGACAATAACTTCCTTGCATACAGGAGTCAGTTAATAGACAACTGTATCAGTTCTAGTTTTGTGAGTGTTTAATTGTTTCCGTTCTGGGTTTTTGATTTAATTAAAACTAGTGGCAGATGGAATATGTTCTCTGAATCTACCAATTTTTGTAGTTTTGTAATGCCATTTTCCTAATTTAAAAAATGTTTTCCCCCCCTTACATTTTCAATATATTCACATGAACAACAAAGAGAATTCACTATAGGGAAGAAACAACATATTCAAGAAAAATTAAAGGCAGGCAAATGTAGAAATAAGCACATTTAAATGCACAAAACAAAACAAAAAATTCCCCAAGCACTCTAAGTCAGTTTTAGGAGTTGCTTGTAGTAAAAGTAATTAGCAGTGCTAGTTAGAAGTGTGAATTCTGGGTCTCTCTAAGAAGAAATGCAATGAGTTAAGGGCTGTATTAAAACTGCATTCCTATACTAATGTTTACTGAGCACATTATTATCTAACAAACAACATTAATTCAGGAACAAGCTACCAGGAAAATTGTCATATTCTGCATTTCTTGGTGTCTCCAAATCAAGTCTTGTTGCTAGCAGATACTCTCTAAGCAGTTGTAAGTATGGCAGTTATAAGTTTGTAACTCTCACTGTATAGTCAGTGGGGGGAATGAAGCATGTCCAGAGAGCAAGGAATCTGTCAAGTATCCAAACCTCATGCTGAAGTTGATGACTTGATGGTCTCAGGTGCAGCCTATGGGGATGCTCAAACTTAGCCATATAACTTCTAGACATCTTTGCTGGGGAAAATAAATTCACCCCAAATATGTGATCACTAAACCAAGACTGCATAACTTGGAGAGAATGGTATGTGAGAGGTCACTGTGTTACCTAGCAAGTAACAGGGCTATCTTTCTGAAGTGCTTGACCTGTGATTCACCACTGCACTTCATCATATCCCTAACACACTGTCTTTCCAATAAAATCTTAACCTTACATATCAAGAGAGAGAATTCCAGTTAGAACTGTCATTTCTCATCCTTGATTTATAAGCTGTACTGCTGCTAGTACTGTTACTGTTGTCATTAATCCCATTAACCAACCTCATTTAAAACCTTTATTCCCAGATTTGTCACTTACTTGCCACCACTTACATGACTTGAATTAAATCCTTAACTACATGTAACTCAGTTTCACCAGCCTTACCCTGGGGATTACAACGCTAATGCAGTTTTGAAGAGCATCGGATCCTTAGATAAGAAGTGTTTTACAAGAGCAAATGTTACGTCGTCACTAAAGAAATTAATACTACTCTTTCCAGAATACAAGTGGAATATCCATCAGGTTCTTTTCTTGTTTATCACTCAGCAAGCATATAATTTTCTAGAGAAGTATTTCAAGAGATGAGGAAGAAATAATTAGACTATGTCTTAGAGAATTGGTTTATCTGTTACAGTCTTGTGCATCCTGCATACAACACAGACTAGACAGCATACTCACTTCAGCTCTAGTGAAACTCATGATGAATTCAAATTTTACATGACAAATTGCAATAAACCATACTAAACCCATCTCCTTCACTTCTGTCTTTCTTCAGTAATCTTTCACTTGATATTTTATGGCCTCTGTCCCTGTTCTGAATGTCTTTCCAGTATCAGTTAAATTTACTTCTAAAGCATAGAAAATGCTATTTCAGTTTTGCCAGTGACTACTTAAACTAATAATACAGCTTTCTGTAGGTCAATCTGTGATTCTTCTTGAACAATACCAACCTGTGTGCTACCTTCTTCTGTTTCCCATGATTCCACAGTAGATTTCTTCATTTTTCCTGTGCAACACAATTATGACACTAAAGTTCCCTGGTATTTTTTCCTGGAATTGTTCATAACAACTTCCTAACAGTTCAAAAACAGATGCCTCAGCTGGACTTGGGCAGTAGTGCACTGTGGAAGGGATTAGGGAGGATGTTAACCTCCTTTTCTTCCTATTATTTTTACGCTATACAAACTATAAAAGGATAGATATTTTTCTTGAAGTTGGAGACTTAAAATCCTTCCTCATTCCTCATTTGGAAAACAAATGTTTCTTCATACAGAGTGCATTACAACTTACACATATCTCAAAGTCGGAAAGATTACCTCAGTTTCTAAATCCTGTGATGGCATCTCTTTAAAGCACTGAAAGTGAGATAGTCTTCATAGAGGTGAGCAGCAGTAAAGCCACTTTGTAGCTAGTGTACCAGGCAGGCAGAGACTCTACAGAATACGCAACCGTGTTATACAAATGTCTTTGGCCCTGTGTCCCTACAGAGTACCCCTAAACCCTTCCTATCTCTTGAAAACGGGAATGCTGAGATCTGATTTCTTGTGGCAAAGGTCTTTTATTGCCAATGAGACAGACCTAGATACTGTACAGCCATGATTGTGACACAGAGCTTTTACACCCACCCCAAAAAAGGCCTTGTCAATCAAGCTCGTTTAGGGTATTTTGAGTAAAACAGCATTTTTTTCTAAGGTTTGTTTAAATTTCAAGTGCTTCTGGGAATATCTCTACCTGGTTTCTGATTCGGGTTTTTAAAACACTCCATTTGACTTAAAAAATTGCTTTTCAAACTGCTTTTACATGCTAATGCAACTAAAACTATGTCTACTTTTCTATGTTAAAATGTAATTAATATGTTCTAAAAAGAAAAAAAATGAAATAGCTCAACCATTCCAAATCAGTCAGACATATTTTTATCTGTTTACATATGTACAAAATATTTTTAGATTACTGACATTTTTATCTGATATGGAATCTAGTTTTGCAAGACTCCAGTAATGAGGCAGGGAATTTTTTCCATATGAAGACCTTTTTGCCATAGAGGGATGGGTAGTATGCACTTTCTTCCCTCTTAGTCATTGTAACAGATTGTTAGTCAGATTAATTTAATTGAAATATCTGATAAATTCCAAATGAGAACTATTTTAAGCAGTATATTATCCTTATTTAAAATTAAAACAAAACAAACAAAACAAAACAAAATCTAGATTTTTCTCAACGAATTGGAACAATTTCAACTGTTTTCCTATCTCTGTAGCATAACTTCAAAGAGTCTGGCTTCAAAGAATTTCAAAAATCTGTACCTCAGTGTTTGACTTTTTATTCCTGGAGTTCAAAATGGAGTTTTAAAATGCTTCTAATTGGTCATAATAAGATGAATCGCACATGGTGCTTGCCTTCTCTGATAATCTGCACCTTTAAAATATTTATCTAATCAATATTTATCAAGATATATCTGCTTTAAGTTGCTTAGTACTGCTAAAATACAAATCATTGAAATGGCCTTAAGAAAAACTGCACATCCACAAGAGAAATTATGTAGATAGTAATAATAAACAAGCTGCCGAGTCGTTGAATTTGGAAGTATTTATTAGTATAAGTTATTTTTAACTTGACTTGGCCTTTAGATATAACGCATTTTCTATTTACCTGTCCATTATATATCTTGAGGTGAATGTAAATGTATCTTTATTGATCTATATCACGTGGCACCGCTGGCACCGTTCCACAGATGTAAGCAGATCTTCAATCTGTGGAAGATGGCTGCTCACTTAACAGCATTCTGCTCATGACAGGCCTTCCTCATCACAGATAACCACTGAACTGAAAACGTGGCATGCTGATTAATGATTCTTCTCACTGAATAAGAACATAGGCCATGATCTGATAATTGGGTTCTAAATTAAACAACCCAGTCCTGCAAAGCACGCCTGTCACTACTCATGAAGGCAAGCTTAGTCAAAACAGGTACACATTCACAGACATGGGCTTCTGCCACTTCCTCTGAGAGGGGCCTGTGGGAGGACTGATGAGCTGCAAAAAATAGGAACTGCAACTTCTAATTTCAATTCTGGCATGAAGCTGAGAGCTGAATCTCAGGTCTCTCCCCTGAACAGCACTGGGAACCTCTGTGGGAAGCTGTAAGAGCCCACTCCAGCATAGTGGGAGCTAGGTAGTTCATAGGACACTTGGAAGAGTGCCTGTGTTTTACCTGTTTCCAACTTGCATCTCACAACCTGCCCGATCTCCTTAAGTTAGGTGCCTAATTGTTTCATCTAAAGAAGAGTCGGGGTGGGTGGTGCTGGATTTAACTATGAGAGGAAACCTCAGTATCCCAATCTATAAAATAGCCTCATTCAAGAAATGCAAGACCATGTTTCATTTAAATTCAAGTCATACTTAAGGGAACAGAGGACTAAGGTCACCCTGCATGGCAGCAGCAAGTCCCAAAGCAGAAGCAAGGAGGAAGGCGCCTGTTGAAGTGGTTCCACATTGTAGAAAACAACTATGATGGAGAGAGAGCAAATGGCACAAAGGGAACAACAGTTGCCTGGGAAGCAGTTGGGGATTTGCCGGAAGAGGGTAATCAAGGACTCTAGTTCTGCTTTAATGGATCTGCCTTTTCCTGTATTTCACATTCAACAGTCATCAGTTGACATAATCAAGACTAATAGCAGAAATGGGGGGTTAATACTACTTACTGCATACTGAAGAGGGCTGGATATCTAATATATGCAGCAGCAGAGGAGGAAGACTAAGGACTAATCTGTCAATTTAAGTTTCATATTTCAAATTGAGAAAAGCATTACAACAGGCTTGTAAGGAATGCTGATTCCAGATTTCAGCCAGGAAGAAATAGTAAATCACTACTGACACAGAAAAGAATAAACTAATTTAGTTGGTGTGAAATTCGCGAACACTGTGCTTATTCAGGGCTTCTGACATGCCTGAATTGCCTCATCTTTAACACTTTGGCTCAATTATTTAATAAAAAAGCATCTTATTCATTAACAGAGAAGTTCTTTTGACTCATGAGCGCCATTGATCAAGATTGTTATCAAACTGCTTTATTATGGCTAACACATGATTTCTCTTGCACAGTCTTCCCGGATATAAGTTTTTACAGTGACAGCAATGGGAGCATCAATATCACATTCAGGCAAATCAACTTTTTAACTCAGTAAAAATTAATGATATTTTTGACGAATTTCTATTCAAAACATTAACCAACTCCCTCAGACAATTAATTACTGGAAAAATATACTGAAATGTTTTAAAATCTCACCTCCCTAATTTCATTACATAAATCAGAGAAGACAGTTGATACTTCTTTGTCATTTACCTATTACCTGTTCCTTTTCTTCCCTTGTCTTGCATTTCTAGAACTGCATGTAGTGTCGGTTCTTCCAAATACGTGATTTATTTCATTCTCATCTCCGCAGCCTAGCTCAGTATACGTAATTGTATCTGGTTTTGCAAAACTGTTATCTATGTTTCCAATCCTTTTAGAAAAAAAATCCATTTCATTTTAGAATTTTAGTTTTGACTTTATTTATTAATTTATGCTAGTAATGAAATCCATTTCTGAAAACTTTTTAGCATTCCCTATGGTAGATGTTTTATTCTTTCCATTCAGCATTTATGTTCAGCACTTTATGTTACAATCTTCTTTGAGCTCAGATTTGCTAGGAAATTAAGTTATCTTTAAAAGTTGTAATTAAGATATTAGGTACCTCATATATCTAATTCTCTGCAATATTGTAGAGAATACTTTATGCCCAAAGCAGTTCTAAACAAGCTAGGTGAAGTACCAGAACCATTACCAGAGAGCTACCAATAATATAGTCTGCTTTGGATACCTGACTTATCTTTAAGTGTATTTCCATATGATTTCAATAGAGTCTATTGACCACCTCCATGAGCATGTGGGCAGCGCTGGGCAAAAGCAAGGGACAAGTAATGAGAAAAGGGCTGGATGGAGGCATCTCTGCAGCACCACAATTGTGCCCACCACCATGGTTCTCATGGATGTTAGTCGTAGCAGCCATTCCCTCAATGCAAGAGCACAGAGAGAGTCAGGGCTGCTCTACATCAGCACAGCTGAAGAGATCTTAAAGTTCTATCTATCTACTCTGTTTCCAGCCTTTCCTAACAAGAGGGGATTTTCTTTTTCCTCTTAATGGTAACACTAAGGCCCTATCAAATAATGACCAATGGAAGCAGAAGAGTAAAGGAAGTAGAGAAAAATGACATCTGCAACTGTTTGGTAAACCAACTGTTTGTAGTTTAGATGCAGAGCTCAGAAGGAACCATGACGCATAACCACGGTTAGAATTTGACCCCAATATTTTGAAGTTGAGAAACACATCCCTCAGCATATTATTGTTTCTCAGGCTTCCTAATAGAGAAGAACCTGCAAAAAAGAAACCAGGTGAGTCAGGAAATCAGCTAAAGACAGCAACACCCCCTGTTCTCTTCATGAATTCTTCACTTTCCTATTCCTTTTTCCTATACTTAGATATTTTGCATTGTATGTGCTTTTCCCAGCCATTATTCAAAGAAATGACATTTCTCTTGCACAAATTGTTTATTCTGTGTACAGCTTTAAAACCATCTCTGTGTGTTAACTGCTTATCTGCTGCAGTTTCAAAGTGATACCTCAAAAAAGTTGAGACAGAATGTAGCACAATACCAAAAGTTATATGTTAAATGATCCTTTTTGTCCTTAGAAGATTTCAGGAATGGCTTCCTATTGAAAAAACAAAATGTATGTACAAGAAAAGCAGAGTATTTGATGGCTAAAGAACCACAGCAGATTCCTATTTTGCAGCGTAATTAATAACAACTCTGAGTTTTCTCAAGAAATTCAAGGAATGGCAGTCATACTCTGTGGAAGTCACCTGTGTAATTATTTCTGGCATCTATTACATTTTCCATTATAACTTTCATATTCTCTCAAACCACTTTCCTATGCTAAGGGCATCTTTCCTTTTCTAACTGGCTGTAATTTCACAGCAGGATGCATTTACCAAATGAGAGACTAATTTCATATTCTTTAAATTGTGCTATTTATTGGGACCACTACAAAGTGACCACTAGGATACCTGGAAGCTCATTCTCAATTACAATATGTCCTACAGTGATTTAAAAATCGATTCCAGTAAAGCTTGTATCTAAATGACAACTTCAATTAACTGGTATGTTTCAAGTTAAGCAACATATGTGAAGAAAATAGGCGCAAATTTAAGACAGATATTGGAGGACCCTAATCATTTCATTATGAATAGAAATTATCGTAACAAAATATACCACAGGTTTTGGGATCAAAGCCTTAGAGTAAATTACAGTGCAAATTAGCTCCCCAATTCTCTGTCACTCACAAGTAGAATGTTTTTTAATAAATGCTGAAAACACTGAAATGCCACAAGGCATTACATTATTATTTGAATGCATATAGGTTAGATTATTTAATGCTTTCATAGAACAGCATTTTTGCTGATTATGAATCTTAGATCCTTTCCTTCTTGCAGAAAGATGAGTCAGTTTTTTCCAGCAAATATTCTGTGTGCAGCTACCCTTTCGCTCCTACTTGTAGATCAGCTCCCTGTAGTCACCATGAATGACCTAGTTAAATGAAGGCCATTTGGTGGGAGAATTTTTCATTATGACTCAAAGCCTAAGCATTTCCCAGGACAAAAACACTATGCCTTGCTGACTACTCTGAATTTCTAAGTTCCTATCTAATTGCCA
Organism: Tinamus guttatus; assembly: GCF_000705375.1. The sequence goes on along the minus strand of NW_010578805.1, from coordinate 32,940 downwards.
CTGAAGTTGAAGAGAGAGTCCCTGAGGCAGAACAAATGGAAAACAATCCCTATAAAATTTAAGGCCATGACACAAAAAATTGCTTCTTTCACTTCTTCATGCCATATGGCCATATATAGCCTCTATATGACCATATCCAAAGTTGTGTGCTATTCCCTTCTTGAACACTTGTCCCTTCACTTAAAAAGTAAGGTAAAATAGAATGATCAAGTTCTTCTTATTTTGTTTCTTAAACTCTCTAACTGACAAAGTTGTTTTCTATTGTGAAGACTTGTAAGTGTGGTTGGTGATCAGAACACATATGATAACTTTTGTCAAACTGGCCACCCCAGTAACTCAAATTTTTGCGTATTTCAAGTGAAGGGACATTGAAGGGATTATTATTGGTTCTAAGGGATGCTATGTAAGTTTTTGTGTGTGTTTATAGAAGTTATGCCTTTAATAGCTTCTCAAAAGCAAAAGCCAATCAGTAATGGAAGAAGTCAATTGATACTTAAGTCATAAAATGTTGTATTATTGTGTTAATATTGCTATTATATAGCAATAAGGTATAAGTTACCAATGCTACTATATACATATATACATATGTGTACACATATATGTAATATATGTATATTACGTACTATATAATTTACTCTTTATGTATAATATATAATTTTATTATTTATACGTAAATCTTAGAATTTGATTTGACTCTGTTGTATCAGTTTTAAGGTTCTGAACATTCATAGAATCATAGAATCATAGAATCATAGAATGCTTAGGGTTGGAAGGGACCTCTAGAGATCATCTAGTCCAACCCCCCTGCATACGCAGGGACACCTAGAGCACGTGGCACAGGACTGCATCCAAGCGGGTTTTGAAGATCTCCAGAGAAGGAGACTCCACAACCTCTCTGGGCAGAGACATTAGAGCTTACTGATTTAATTTTATCAAGGCCTGGACTTAAACACTCTATTTCTACGTATTTAACTATCTGGGTAAAATTGCAAGATAGATTACAATAATATCTTCCTGAAGTGTGTGTTTGCTCATCCATTTTTTTAACAAATTCATATAAAGCAGATAGCTTAGCCTATCAGATTGGATTAGAGAGTGCCGAGGGCATATACAAGCACAATCCCAGAGAAGAAACTTGCAAGCCACATAGCTCTGCCTTCAAATCAATATGCAAGTCTCTTACTTCCCTGGATTATTCAAGAAATGGCTTGTGTTTATAGCATAATAAAAAGTGGCAGAGGATATTTTCACTAAATTTAATGTTGCCATTTTCTGTTTTTGTTTTTTTGTTTGTTTTTGGTGCCTATCTACTCATCTTAGTATTCTCTCAATGCCTTTCTTACAGAACACCAAGAAGCTTTAATTATTTGTGTAGCACTGAGGCTTTTTCAGTGTTCATTTCCAGCTACAGAAGGTCTATCACATACTCCTAACCGGACAGTTCCTGGCAGCTGCAATCATATGATGCAGAGCTTGAGAACATGCCAGCTAGGCTTGCCAAGAAAACTTCATGCAAATGGAGGCTGTAGAAATCTAGTGGCACAAATAACTCTCCTCCCTCTATCCTTCTGCATCTGGCCCCCACAAAGCATGATTCTTGCCATCAGTAAAGCATCCAGGCCAACGACTGGTCCAAACTCCTGGCAGACTCTTTCGGTCTTAGGTCCAGGCCTGCAATGATGTGATACTGAGTCCTCAGTGCTGCTTGTGCTGAGTTAAGGTTTAGTGCCACAAGTTAGCACTTAGTAAATGGAGATGCACATCATAACGTGGCAGTGCAGTAGTCTGTCCTTGTGAGACGTTTACAGGAAAACTGCTTAGAAATTAAAGTAGAAAATGCCAGTTCACTAAGCCAGGAGACTTCATTCAAATCATCTAGGCGCAGCAAATCAGGAAGAGGAGAAAAAAACCTCAACTTTTACTTTTTTACCTTTTTTTTTTGGTGACAAAAAGCACTTTTCAGTGTATGATTGTGTGAAAGCAAATGTCATTAATTATTGCTAAGGAAAGAGTCTTCTTCAAGTAAGAATGTAAAGGTGTCAATTCTTGAATTATTGAACTTGTATCACACTAAGAGTATGAACAAAGAAAGAGGTGAGACAACAAATCAGATGCCACACACCTGAAGCAAAGACAATTTCCAAAGCATCAGTGAAAATGTTGCACGATATCTACCAGAGAATACTTAGAAAAAATAGAAGACTCATAAAAGAATTTTGCAGTGCTTCAAGAATTGTGAGCAGATTAAGCAGCAGAGCTTCCCTGGTTTATAGGTATACATCCCATTAAACAGAAGCACAGCTACACACTGAGATTGAAATCCATAAATCTATACACTAAAATTTAATAGTCAGCAACACTAACTGCTGCCATTGTTCTCTAAGAAGTACCAAAAGAGATTAAAGCCAGAACAGACACTTTTTATTGAAAGCTATTGAAAGCTATTTTCTAAGAGGTCCCTCTGTTGGCTATAGACAACATTGTGCAAACATAGTATATGGGGCTTGAATCACTTTAATGTGACTCATGACAGTGAGAGTTTGCTCACATGCACAAGATCTTTTAATTCTATACGTCAATAGCATGAATTCTGTCTTACCATACATATTCAGAGTAATCTCATCTTTGCCTGAACTAGTTTGTGAATGAGACACCAAACAAATTTTGTTTTCTTCTGTTTTAGTTTAGCCATTTTTACACCTTTTCAGGAAGCAAATAGTTGGCTTCTGCATGCCTTTCACATGACAACACTTACTTCATTGTATTGTTTAATTTCTCCGAGAAAATTGAGTCTTAAATAGCTCTGAAAATTATTAAGTGGCACAAGAGACTGAGCTGTGGGCCTACTGGTACTTTAAATATGAATAATTGAGGAAATAAGGCATACAGGATTCTTCATCCCAAAAAGGAGGAGAAAAAATATACATCTAATGGACTTCTGAATGAAGAATGGCAGAGGTCCAATTACCAAGAACATGAGAAATATCAAGGTCTGAGTGCAAGAAACTCCTGTCTTAGAAGACAACAGACAAGGCAAGTATATCCAGGAAAACAAGGGCTATTAGAAGGAAAAGAGTGCACAGGGCTCTGACGAAGTACAGTGACAGGAAGGGGAAGAAGAGTGATACAGCTTCTGGTCTCACCTCCTTCTTCTTTCATTCTAGTGTTACCAACACAAAAGAGTTTTCAGAGAAGGTACTCCAGAACCTTAAAGAGCATCTGGCTCTTGCTAGGAAATTTTCAAAATCCTCTAACCACCGAAATACAGAGAGAAAAGAAACAGTTATTCCAATGAGAGTTTTACATACCTGTCTTTGAAGAAATTACATGAGTAAAATAATTTGGTAAGTTTTATTCAGATTTTCATTTAATCTTGATATAAATGATTGCATATTTTCACCACAAAATTTACTCTTTGCTAACACTTTTACCAGTTCCACCTATATACTTCACAAAAAAAAACTGTCAGCCTTACTGCAGCTATATCCTGTCTAGCTTTCAGCAGGCTATGAGAAAAACTGAAATAATGCGTACTGGCAAAACCTCTATATACAGAAAATAAAAACCATGAGAAAACAAACTATTTTCAAGACCTATCACAGAGGTAAAAATATATGTTGCAAATTATTCACATTACACTAGTGTGACGAGAACAGGAACAGAATTATACTGTAGTTTTCCATTCCACATAGATCTTACCACGCCTATTACACACTGACAAATCTCTACTCTTTTATTTCTCTTTTTATTTCAGTAAGATTAAGGGAAATCTGATGGCCCCAGTTCAATCAACTCAAAGAATTTTAATGCATGTGGTCAAAGCTCCAAACACATCAGTGCCAGTGAAGACATTGCGCCATTTGACACTTCGTGGTGGCTGAAGCTGGGACACCAAAAATATTGCCATCACCAGTAAAAACCAATGGAGGGAGAAATCATATTCTGTACTTACATAACTCTGTATGTGGTTGCAAGGGGCTCTTAAAGGGGGTTATCAACATCCACTGCATATCCAATGCACTCCTCTTGTTTTGAACCTACAAACTGATCATACTATCAGAATTAATAAGCCTCAATAAACTTGTAATGCATTATTCAGCTATGTCCAAGCCTAACAGTTAAAAAATGGTTAAAAGTGCTTTTTATTATTATTATTATTTCTCTTTACATTCACACAAGAAATAGTATTAACATATCAGATAGATACTACAGAATCACAGAATGCTTAAGGTTCATGTCAATCAGCATGCTATATTTCTGTGAAAAGCTTCCTGGCTTAGGGAAGGACATCTCATAAGCATTCACTGAGCTGACGTGACAGACTCATTAAAGATATTGCCACCTCACCAAGGACAATGAAACTGTGCATCCTCATGCTGACATTTGTTGGAAAATAATGATAAGCACTGCTATTCTATCTCCGCTGCTTGATTTTGAAGCATTTTAAGGGGAAAAATATCTAGGTGCAAACATATAATTATGAAATCACTACCAAGCATTTACTGACTTAGACAAAAGTATCAGGAAACTGTAAAAGCAAATTTCCAAAAGACAATGCTTTTTTATTACGTTACACATTAAACTGAAGGGAACAATATTCTTCAAGTGTCCCAACAGACTGTATAAACTAAATTCCTCCTAAATTGTGGATTGTGGAAAAAATATTTCATCCCTCTTCTTCTGTAGTTGCAGAGTATTCTGCATAATATTAATTCAAAAATTTTTGAGCAGTGAGGAGAATAAAGCAGTGGAATAAATTGTCTTTGTCTTTGGAGACAGCAGAATTCCCATCACTGAAAGCCTTTAAAAACACATTGAACAAATATCTGTCAGGAATAGTTTAGGGGTATTTGATCCTGTCTTTGGGTACGGTGATGAACTGAGTGACTTCTCAAGGTCTTTTTCAGATGCCAAGATCTATAAAATGCACTAAAATAATTATGCAGCAAGTGGATGCACAATTTCTTCTAATATAGAAAAAAAGAAACATAAGCCACATTTCACTGCCCAAAACTATCAGAGTTTTTTTATAATAAAGATATAAAAATATGTATCTTCTTTGGCAATGATGGAGTATGCTTCCTTCCCACCCTGCCCAGTGTGACACAATGGAGGAGTTTCCAAAAAAAATCTTAAATCCTGTGACCTACCACATATGAGAATGATTTGGGTTCATCAGACCCTGAAGCACTCATGAAAACACCATCTTCCATACTAATTATTTCAGTGCTTCTAAAAGGGCAGCCCATCAGTTTGAGAAAGCTGAAAACAAAACAGAGCAATCTATCAAATCAAGTCCAGTTGCACTCACGTATAACAAGAACATGTGGTAGGAGCACATCTAGACCCGAATCATCTTCTTGTGACTCAGTTAAGAAAACCTGCTGACTGCAGAAACATTACAGTTGTTTAATTCTAGCATGGGAGGAAGATTTTTGATAGTGCAGGACTCCCTGATCTACCATGCTAACAAATGTCAGGATACAGTGACAGGAAGTCACAGACAGAGATGATGTTGAATCTTTAAAAATACAGAAATAAAACATGGGCTTTTCTTGGTAAAAGTAATCAGGTTTAGGAGCTATATACCTAGGTACTGCTGGATTTTCCAACATGAAGTCTTTGAATCAAAACAAAATGTCACTGTAAACAGTAGCTCAGCTGGAATTACTGGCATGATATAGGAAAGGCTGCATTGCAAGTTGATATACAAGAGGGTCAAGACTAGTCAATCAGAATGGTCTGTCTGGTCCTTCCATTCATGACTGGCAGTTATTGAAGACAGCTCTAGAGATCTGACAAGGATTTCAATTTCCAGAGCTTCAGCACCAGCACAAAAGATACATGAGCTAAATGAGATATTGAAACAATAAGAACCTAGATGGAAAATCTTTGCTGTAAAAAGATCTATGAAAGCACAGGATTCCTTTCTTCTATTGTCTATTTCCAAATACTACCTTTTGAAATTGTATTATCATTCTTTAAAAATTATAACTGAAGTTTTGTTGTTACTCAGAACATTTCTAATGTTTTATCTGAAATTATCACAGGTGCTAATATGGAAGGACGAGGATTATCCAAACTAGCTTCAAGAAATACAAATGGTAAAGTACTCCTCACAAAGAAGGATAATGGTACTCATAAATGAAAACTTTGGAAATTAATTGCTTGAAAAGCCACAGTCTGCCTTGCAAATGTATTATAAAGATGTGATGCTTCCCCTGTAGCTAGCAATTCTGATTATTTCTCTTTGAGACGCTGTCAGAATAATGTGTCTAAAAGACAATAAAAGAGACTACAAATGGCAAAGTGAGGTATTTTGTAAATGATGGATGCCACTGCAAAATGAATAATTCTGTGTATTTCTTCATAGCTTCTGTTTTTTTTTTTTAAGCAAGCAAAAACACTTGCTTCCCTTTTGCTAATGCAAGAATGAAGATTATATAAGTGGTCTTAGAAAATCCTGCAGTATTTTGTGACCATTAACAATGTAGGTCACAGATTTAAGTTATATCATTAATATAAAATGTACTATTACTGCCAAATACATAGGTTGAATAAACCCTCAGGCTTATGCTGAGTGCTATAAATACTAACCTTAACTTCAAGTGTGGGTGTTGGGAGTTGTATTTGATTAATGCAAATGAAACACTAAGTGAAATAAAGTCAGCATGAACATTGTCTCTGCTGAACACTGCCCCTAAGGACAGAGTCAACTGAAAAGCATGTACAACTTTAAAGTTTTAGTATTGCATTATTTCCCTTTCTCGCAAACCATTAATGAGGATGAAAAAAGGAGAATGTCAGTGCATGCGTGTCAGAATGTTTAGCAATGTACTAAGCATTAATTTAAAGAACACGGCTTTAATTTTATTTTCTTGATAAAACTAGCTTTCACTATTCTATGACCACATCCTTTAGACACATTATGAATCTATCAAGCTATTAACCTTGTCTTAATTACAATAATTGGTCATAAAATATCCCTTTTTTGCATCTCAGTGGAATCTTGTCTTTAAAAAGACATTCATACAACAAATTTGCAGTTTGACAGCTCAGAAAAACTGGTATTACTTCCCTAAAGGAGACAAGTTGGTGTCTTGTTACAGTAGAAATAGGAGATAGCAGAAAATCCTCCCTCTGAAAATGATATTAAAAAAAGAAGAAAAGAAAAATGTTGACACAGATCAAGGCATTGAGAGTTGATATGAATATCAAGCTTCTAAGTAAAATATATATGACCTGGATGGGAAGGTCAATGCAGCTGAAGTCACAGTTAAAAAGAATGCAAATGTGGCTCTGAATCTGCAGACCAGAATCAGACCTCTGGAAAGTTAAGAGTGAAAAAGGCCTCTAAAATTGGTAACTGGTAATCATGAAATAAAGAACACTATAAGAATAAAGGAATTTCCAGACACCTGAGAATTTGTTCCCTTCCTTACTGCTGGTAATTAAGTTGGACACTGTCTTATCGTTGACTTAAATAGGCTTTGCATCAATGACATCTTTGAAGAATACCACTTTTTATGCCCTAATTCTATGAAGAATTCTATCAAGGTATTATGATAAAATTAAAATACCATCACTAATAATATCACTTGATTTAAGAGGGAAAATTTGTGTGTAATCATTCCCCAAAACCCCAGTGATTTCACCAGTTATCATTCCAGGGGAAATGGGAGAAAATAATGAAGAATTAGGTACAGAAAGGATGCCACAAAACTTGCTTTCTCCTCCAAAAATAAATGCAATAAGAGTAAGGAGATCATGCAGTAAGGAGAGTACTTGAATTTTAGAATGAAATCCTGAAGCTTTGCATAACCATTAGCAAATAATATGTGAGTACCTTTGGCATAAAATCTAAAGCAAAAATAAGATCCTGAAGATTCTTAGTCTTTATAGGAAACTGAACTATTACCAGGATTAATATCACATTATCATTTATTTTACTACAGACTGTTATTTTTTTTTCTAGAATATGTTTCAGAGGCTTTGCAGCGCTGAGGTTGGGAACAGAGGCTGGAACAGGTTTTGATCATTTAAATTGCAAGAGATATCTGTGGTGTTATAGCAATTTTTATTGTCCTTACAAGCATGAGGTTGAATATAGAGCCCTTGATAGACCAGCATCGATTTACACAAACTAGTATTTGTATCCAGTATTAAAAACACAAATAGTAAAGTTACTTATGGCTTTTAGAAACACAAGACCTCAGAGCCTAGAGACATTCAGGAATCGAATGGCGAAGTTCCAACTCAGGTTGAAGAAATGTACGACTGGAGTCCAATGCTAGCAGGGGTGCAAGGATGTCTGAAAGCAGAGTCACATCCTGCAGAACTGTCTAAAACCACGTTGTTATCAGGGACAGGTTACAGGGCATATGAGGGTCATGATGTGTCCCCAGTGAACTAATACAAATTCTCACTGCATGGAAGTGTTTATTAGGTGCATAGTTTTATTAATACCTGTTTTTCCTAGAGGCAAGTAGCCCTTCATTAACTGAAAGTCAATACATAAGCCCATTCTTTCCCTGTTAATTCTTGTTAAAGTGAAGTTAAAGGTATTGGAATGTAAGAAAAAATACTGCATCAAAATAAAAAATAGAAAAAGATGAGAAACACTGAGATCAATTTCTGTTGTTCACTTGAGTAAATTCACCAGCTGACAAACTAATATTTAAGCAACATTTAAGAAATATAAAAGCAATACCTGATGGTAATTATGAAAATATAGCACAAAAAGCATTTACTTAACTGGCAGGAAACAGAGAAGTTACAAATGACAACCTGTCATCGGAAAGAACTATAAGGTTTTATCCAAGAAATACCCAACATAATACCCAAACTCAGAGGAATCATAATGCAAAAAAAGAGAGCCATTTTACTATTGTATTTGTAACAAAAAATATTGGGGATGGGGAGAATTTGAACCTCACTTTTATTTTCCTATCAATTACTGCTTCCTTTTAATTTCACAAAAGAAAAAAGAAACACTTGCATTTAAGTACTGCTATTGTCAATAAAAAGGTCAAAGTGAGAGACTTCTGTATCTAAAAGAGAAAGAGTCGAGAGTAAGCCTTCACGGAACTGCTTGAGGAAGGGCTCACTACACATAACAGAGAGAGGTAGCAAGGCAATCCGCAAAAATGATCTCCAGTAACAGAAGACAAATTGTTCAAAAGTGAAATGCCTCTCCTACCTCACCCCCATGCTGGTACCACTTGGTACAATGTCAAGGAAATGTCAGACACAGAGCAACAAGGGATCCTTTTTTATTGTTTTTTAAGCTGTTCATAGCCTCCGCCAAGTTAGAGTCAGTCAAGGGAAAATTAACATTCTGCTGTACAGGTGGAGTTGTGCCAGGGGCGAGATACCTGCACAGCAAGAACAACTTCAAGAATTAAAATAGGCCACCTCTCTGCTGCTAACCTTCCCCAGCTCCATCACAAACATCTCTGTTCCTGAAATGTGTTAACAGCTGTCTACATGCAGAAGGTGCAAAAGAAAGCAGGAAGGAAAGAGAATACATCTTGGGAAAGTTCAGAGTAAAAAGCAAAGGTAAGAACAGAGAGAACAGGGTTTTTGTTTATTGTCTTTTATTTTCTGTTACCAAAGTGATAAAAAATACCATATTAAAAATTGGGAGAGTCACTGTATCACCTCTGTTTGAGATCCCAAGAGCTGTCACTGACTAAATGTTAATTCTTTTAGGAAATGGGAATCTCTCAAGAAAAGCAAAAAGCTATAGCACTGCAGAAATCAATGCTGAAAGCCCCTATGAACCAAAGCATAATGTTAGAGAGGCAAAATTCTGCTGAAAATGCCATCTGTTCTGCTTAAAACTGAGAATTTTAAGGGCTGCTTGGAGGCAAAACACTGCTCCGGCAAGAAATGTGACTCCTCAACCCTGAAAGCTAACACCCTCCCAAGCCGAGCGGATCCCGTTACGTCCCTACGCTCGCATCATGTCCAGCCACATAGGCTGTGTGTTGAAGGGAAGCACAGCGTGTGCTGTGGTGGAGCCAGCACTGACGCCAGGTCTCTGCTGCCCATCCAGCAGCTCCTGAGAGCCGATGAACCGTTCCGCAGGCAGCACAGAGCAGATGTTTTCTCATCAGGTGTAAAGCAGAGGTCCGGAACCTCTGCACTGAGTCAGGACTCCAGGCTGTTCTTCTTTCCTTGCTTGCTCACATGTTTTGAAACAAGAAAGCTGCATATGGTATCTGAGCTCTAACACAAGACATTCATCATGTAGGAAGAAAGTGTTTCCAATCTAGCTTCATAAACCAAAGAAAAACAATAGAGCAAGCCCAGCTGTATAGGTATATGCATATGCCAGAGGCACTTAATGAACAAAAAAGGCTGTGCCTTCACCCAGTGAACGCCAATCAATCTGATTTACCTGGAGTAAGAAGCATCAGTACTGTAAAACAGAACAGCATGCAGCTGCCAAGGGGAGACATAGGGAAAACGTGACTTGCTGAATCAGCCTTCCTTCTCTGCCTTTCAGTAATGTCAGACGCACCTAGTTTAACAAAAGCTAAACCAGCTTACAGTGTTCAGCTACTAATTACCTGGATTTCATTGGGTCATTTTAGCAAAAACACACTTTTGGTATTAAAAATTATCAAAATGTGTAATTTCCAAGGTTGGGGGGGGGGGATAGTTTTGAAGACATTAGAAGAGAAAGATAATTTTTTCTCTTGAACTCTTCTTGAACTTAATTTATTGTTTTCAGTCAAGAATTCTCCTCTGAATAATAATTCTATGCATTTAAAATTCAGCTATTAGCCAAGCAAATAGCATCTGTTTAAACAAAAAGAAGTGATTAGTGGCATCTACTGTATGTGATAGGGAAACAGTCAAGCTTTGATAAAACTGCTTCAAATTTGCCTTTAGTTTTTAAAAACTGCAGCTGTTCCTTCCAACTTTCCTAAGCCTTAAGTTTTCTTCCATGACCTTGAAGACTTAAAAAGCTGTGTTTTTTTTTTTTTTTTTACAGACACTTGCAAACTTTCAAAAGCAATGCATTTCAGTGTGTTCCCTGGGACTTCCTTTATATTGGTCAGGCTCATTTAACATATGTTAGTTAACTTGAAGGGCACTCATTTGACATGCAACTCTTTTCTTCTAGACATAACACCATACAACTGCATGAAGTAACTGGAATTTACAGAGGCTAACTACTTAGCCAGTCTAGAAATTCCAATCATATGAATGAAATTGAAAAAACAAATCCATTACCAACTCCTAAATGCAGCACAACTTCAAGTCTTTAATAACAAGAGATGTTTCTCTGCACTAAAAAAATGTGAAATTTAGATTTGTTTGCTGAAAAATGAGATTCACATTTTTATGGTCAGTTAAGGTCTCTTTTTTATTTTTGATGGGTTCAAGCAGCTCTTAATTCTCTTAGCCTGAATGAAAAATGATTAGGAAAAAAAATTCCTAGCATGAAACAGCAGAACTAGTTGTTCTTGCCTCAGTCAAATCAGTACTAAAAACAAAATTCTGAGCATTAATACTAAAAAAAACAAGCAAACGAACAAAAAATAAGGAAATTATAATACTGTGAGATGACTTTGTCTTACCTGAAAATGCAAGAAAACCCTGAATTTTGCTTCCCTTATTATGATTACTCATGTTATAGATGAAAATCTCCTATTCAGTAAACTCTTTCAATCATTTAAGTGTGAAACCAGGCAGAGAGTAGATAGCACACAGGCAGATAGAAAACTTGTATTAGTGTGGTATACACTGACATAGATTTAAAAGGACTGCCAATCTTTCATAACAACATTTAGATCATAAGGTCACTAAAACTTATACAGCTCTCAGCACCTTAAGCCTCTCTGTCAATATGCCCTTTACCAGGAGTATTCAGAAGTATGGAAGCACAGGCTTAAAGTAAGATCTGCCTTAAGCTTAGGATGCCATGTAGGTCTTGCTCATGGCAAAGGCTTCTAGCTGCACTTACCTGTGTACCAACAGGCTACCTCGTGTTTGCTCCTAAGCAACCACTAAGGCGGTTAATCATCAAGGTTGATGATTAAAGGTGACTACTAGCATTCAAAAATCATGAGGCAGACCAAAATGCCCCCCCAAAATTTCCATAAAAACCATGATATTTTAATGACATATTCACAGTTAATTTAGCTGCCTCTGGGTTTGGAGTCCACAGACACCACATTTTTCAAGCTTTCATCTAGAATCAAGTTTGCAAAAGAAAAAAAAAAAAAAAGAAAAGTGGAAGTTCTTACAGACTCCCACAATGGGTCTAGCACTCTGAACAAAAAGTGCTTAATATGACAGGGCTCATGACCCAGCCAAAAGGCTGGCAACACTAAAACAGTCACTTGAATAACCTACCCTACCCTGCTCCATGGAATGGCCAGAGACACATACACAGCTATGAGATTTCCAATGGAAAATGTAATAAAAATAGCAATGTCTTAGGTGCATTGCTATGTCTTATACACTTATATAGATAAGACAAGAAAAAAGATGTAATAAAAATAGCAATGTCTTAGGTGACATTGCTATGTCTTATACACTTCTTATATAGATAAGACAAGAAAAAAGTACATTAGAACCTCTGAGTGTTGATGCAGCCTGGAGAATCTTACAAAACACAAATTAATGCTACAGCTTCACTGGCACAGAAAAAAAATGCAAGCAAATAGTGAAATACACAACCCTGTGAGGACAGCCCAAAGACCTAATGGAAATGGAGATGAAGGGAGGAAAAACAACCAACAAAGACTACAGAAGGGAAGTTAGAAGAAAATAAGATAAAGGCAGCAAAATAGAGTAGGTCAAGGCTAAAGAGAGGCCCTGAAAAAGTCTTTATCTATTACAGAAAAGAATATAGAGCAAAGTAAAAGCTTGGAGACAACCTTGTGCTTAGCTAGGTGGGTGCTCCTTTCTCTCAAATTAATGAGGTGTTGAATTACTACACTTGAGAACACAATGTGGCCCTGAGACTATAACTATTCCCTGAGAGTGAAGGTATAATGCCCTCTAGGAGCTCCCATGGGAAAGTTTTTTTCCTCAGTTAATTAAAAAAATACGTTGAGGGAAAACTCTGGAAAATATGTAGTAAAAAATAATGTGAAGCAAGAAAAGATTGATAAAAATTATATTTATTTTTCCATCTCTAATTCTTGTTCACTGTGATTTCTGTTCACAGGATTATCAGCAGGTACAGAAGACACAGTACCTGCAAGGTTAGCAGACAAGTGACCATTTTGGACCAGATGAAACAGTGCTGATTTATACGATCTAAGGATATACGTGCCATCTATTGAAGTTTCTTGTCAATATCAACAACAATATCAAACCAGACTTATAACCTGCTCCTTTTCTTTTGTGTTCAGCAAAGAAACACTCCCCTGCCTCCCACCGCCCCCCCCCTGCAAAACAGGCACCTCCCTTATTTAGCCCTTGCAAAAACCACTTAGAATCACAGTCTCTGCATTTTGGAGTATTTCCATTTTCCTCTCAATGTTCTCAAGTAGACAGAGAATGCAAAAGCAATGGGCCACCAGAAAATTCAACCTGATAGGATGGGTCAGCTCATAGTAATTACACTAAACTTCCCATAACCAGAGTGAGGCCTTTATCAACAAGTTAGTCAAGGACAGCTTCATATATATGCAATGACTGCAGTCCTAGTGACTTCAACTCTCTTTTATTAAAGGTTGCCTTGTTGTTGTTTAATGGAATTTTCCATGCTCTCGTTTAAGTCCATTAATTCCTCCTCAGTTCTCACAGACTAATGAGAGTAATTGACTCCCATTCTGAACTCTTTATGGATTTGTAGACATCTATCAAGCTTCCTCTCTCTAGCCCGAAGGTGTTTCTCTTAACTCTTTCTTCTCTACATAGTCTCCAGATCCTTAGACCTATTACTAGGTTTCTGGTCACTTTAATCATTCATTTGAAAAACATGCTTCCAAAAAATAAAAAATTTCTGTTAAGAGTACAATACTCAGGCCAAGTCCTTCCAAAGCAACAGCACAACAGGTACTTAAATTAGTTAATTACTGTTAGTTAGTTAAATACTGAACACATAGTTGCTCTGTAGAGCTATAGATACAAGAATGGGACTCAAACTAACCCTGTGAGAATCCTGCCCCAGAGCAGATCTGCCAAGTCCAGCACTTGAGTTGGTGAGTATGGATGGCTCCTTCCTCATGTTTTCTCACAGAAAGCGAGCTGTATACTTCACATGTAGCACATCACCTAGTCTTCACTCAATCTCCTCCATCCCACAGTCTAAATTAGCAGTTTAAAAATTAGATAACCCTACTCAGAGTACCTGGGCATACAGGAAAACCTGTGCTTTTATCTTTCTCTCAGTTGTGTCGGTGTAGCACCATGGTTTTATCTTCTTCAGGACACCACTACATTGTTCTTTATGAACACTGGGAGGAGCAGCAGAACAATTCTGAACAGTTGCAATTGCTCCAGCTAAAAACACTCTGTGCAGTACCTGGGGATTAGAAAAATCTATTGAATAACTGCTATAACTCAGCACTCCCTGACATACCCGAGTCCTTGCGTATATGATTATGTTCACTAGATCATGGACCAGAACAACACATAAAAAACTCTAATTTAAAGGACTGCTAAAAATGCAGGTATTTGCTATATTTTATACTGAATTTACAGTATTAATTACATATATGCCAAGAATAATTTCTGGCTGAACTGTCTAACTATAATAATTTCTGCAAATATCCACAGTTAGAGATGATATCTCAAAACAGGGATCAACTGTCAAGACACACGTATATACCTCTGTGTGCGTATGAATAAAAGTTTTAATAAGCTGCTCCAGGCAAGCCTTCTTTCCTGTTTCTGCTAATGTTAATGGATGCTGTCATGGAATATTATTTGCATTTTATCTGTTCAGAATACAGTGATTTTCTTAATTCGCACGTCACATTAGCCTGGCCACAGAAAAGCCCAGCATGCCGATATATAACTACAAAACTGAAGGTAATTGAAACTTGTGACTGTAATGAAGATATCTCACAGTTACTGAAAGCTTATGAAATAGCCGTATTTTGTTTGTTCGTTTTTTAATGAAGGAGTCTTCTGTTCTCCTTAAGGAAACGTTAAGATGGAAAGTTTCCATATCATCACTTCAAATGACCATGCTATTTCTAAAGACTTCTCTCCTGCCTTTGAAATTTCAGCAAACTGCTGCAGTCCAGGACTGTGCACAACACAGTGAATTCACACCAGTGCAGACACAAGGCCTTTGTATCATTGTATCATTTAAGCCTCACTTGAGTCCTCCAGGCAGTATTTGGATGAAATGTATGTCCTTTTGGCTACTGGAGAAAGACAAATTATTCCCTGTGAAAGCACAACCTCTATCAATTTTCCCTGTCTAGCTATCATAATTTGCTGCTATTGCAGCTCTGTTCCTAGGCTAAAAAATCAAATTACTAGTTCAGAAGAAGTATCATATTAAAACAATTACACAGTTCCTGCGACCACTGTGTTGCACTGTGAAGTTTACATGTGCTCACAAACAATCAGCATCTTTGCGGCTCCTCCAGCCGTACTCTTACAAACATTTTGCTCTAGAGGAGCATACCACCTAATCATGAATCGTGGTGTTTGCAGCTACAACCAAAAGAATGAAAGACAATTAACTTTACACAAAATAGATGTCATGTAAAATGTTCTTACTGGTTTCTCAGATCTGCAGGGGTAATCAGGTGCCTCTAGAAGAGTTATGGGAGTCTTCCCCATCTCAAACGCAGAAGCTAAAGTTGTAATAAGCTGCAGAACCACCTCTCTAAATTACTTCAGAATTATTTAGGAGAGGAGACACTTGAAGTGGGAATTCCAACTGAAATTCTGTAAAACAACAATGCTTGCACACATTCAGCTACCAATAATTTCACTGTTTTTTTCATGCAATGGCTGAAAGCTTCATTTAAGCTTTAGGCAGATTTGCAGATCAAACAGCCCTTTTGAAATGACATAGAAGATTTTTACACTGGATATTTTTTCACCTAAACTTCTCAGATCTTTCAGAATGTATTAAGGTTAGTATAAGCTGAGGTAAGCTTGAGGGTGTACTTTAGTTTTTCATATCAGAATGATTTTCTCTTCTCTAATTGCAGTTCAAAAGATGTCAAGCACAGCAGATAATGCTGTTCTTGCATTTCCTCTGATACATTGAATCAGTCTACTGAGCTCCCTGGAAGTGCCTATGAGAGAGGTTTTCTCTCTCTCCCCCTTATTTTTTTTTATTAAATCTACACAGAAAGTGATGTAATATACTATACTCAGTAATTCAAAGTCATATATTTGTGTTTCAGAAAACTCAGGCTTTGATAGTTGGGTTTAAAGCCAGGTGGCTCTCTAAACTGATAACATTTGCATTTATGTTGTTGGAGAGGGGTTTTTGCTGCTTCAGACTTTCTGATTCTCAAAAGACTAAAGGTCAAAGTAAATCTCCGTGCTGTGGCCAATGAACCAATAATC